>JAWMRA010000023.1:6114934-6309484 GCA_035584735.1 Pseudotriccus pelzelni | reverse complement strand
CCCCCCCCCCCCCCCCCCCCCCCCCCCCCCAAGGCAAGAAGAATAAAGAAAAGAAACAACCTCATGCTTCCTATGCCATTCTCACCTTCCTAATGTTGCAAGGCTGGCAGTACCCGAAAGCAAATGAAGCTTTAATCAGGACCACCCTCCAAATTTGTCTGTAGGAAGTAAGAAACTTCTCAAGAAAGGTAAGACTGAAGTGTGGAAAGCTCTTGGAATGGATTATAAATTCATTTCAAACATGGGGGAAGAAATGAAACCCAAAACCCATGAATGAACTGGATGGGCAGGGAGTGAGCAGTGACTTCGGCAGTACGGAAAGGTAAAGCTGTTCCTCCGCCTGCCGGCAATTTCCAGCCTCGGCAATACATTGTTATCTTTAATTTGCTCCTGTCTGAATAGAGAGGTTTGGTACTGCCCCTCCACTCATCTCTGCTTGCTCATTACCTCTCTTGCCTGAAAGGTGAGAGGAAGCAGGAGGCAGGATTGAGGTCACTTCAGGATTGCACTACAGGGTATTTAATAAGCTCGGCACATCACTGTCCCTCATCCCATATGGAAGTATGATCCACGAACCAGGGTAAGCGCAGTCTCTGCTGCCATCAAACCTGCAGCTGCTGCTCACATACAGATGCAAGCAGCCAGGGCAGCACACTGAGGGCAGTACATGGTCTGGGAAGGGTGAGGCACATCTACCCGAGGGCCGTGGGGGACAGCTTTAGTCCTGAGGAGTGGGCAGGAAGTACTTTAGATGTGACTGCCCGAGAGGTGAAGGATGCTGCACCCCCAGTGACCAGCTGGCACCTAGTCAGAGTGTGAGCATCCTCACCTTTGCCCACCTTTTCAGCAAGATCCACTGCTCAGCAATCTCAGAGAGACTCCGGATGTCCAGAACTTGGGTGAAAATTAAAGCAGGAACAGGAGACTGAGTCTGCACAATGCAAAGATATGCAGGGCAAAATACAGTTGGCTGAAGACCTATTTTTCAGGCTTAATTAGAATTTAGCCCTGATAAAAAGCCAAACCATTTCCCACTATAGTCAATGGGAGTTTGTCATCTTGATGGCAGCAGGATATGGGACATTAGGAAAACAAAGGCCAGTTCATCACCTTGAATTGGTGAAAATGAAAGTCCATTCTTTGCTGTCCCATTTGATTCCTGAAAGGCAGCTTCGTGTATTGCTAGTATTTAATTTCGTATTTCTTAAAAATAATTTTAAGCCGTATAAAGTGATTTGTAAGACATTTTCCTCCCTGCATATCTGATTACTTGGTAAGGGAATGCAATTTGGTTCTCCCAAAAATCCCCAGATCTTTCTCCCCAGAAATCTCAGCCCCCTGATGCTCAGCATCTCTGAATCACCCCCGCAGACCAGCCATGGCTGCAGTGCCGCCGTGGTACAGGTGACACACGTGCCTCCCCACTCACTGTCTCCTGCTGAAACACTAATGCTCACCAGGTAGTCCTGGAGTTGGCCAAGACTCTGTAGACAGGAATGAAGGGAGGAGAAAAAACACAGAGGAAATCTTAAAGCAGCCTGAAAACGTGACTTCAGAGAAAAACAGTTGGAGCCCGTATCCACAAGATTCTGTGCTGCAGAAGGAGGAAAAAAAACAACCTCACCCTTTGAAGTTGGCTGGCAGCACATCTGGTTGGTTCCCAACTTCTCTCAGACTCTAATTTGACACTTACTTCACTATATTTATTTATTTCAGGCAGGACAGGAGAGGAAGGAAGAAGGTAAAAGCCTGATCAATGTAGTCTAGACAAATATCTCAAAGAGAGGGAGATTCGGTTCATTGCTTCATCTGTAAGCTGGTCCTTCACATCTGTACTCTTGCTAAGCAAGGAACACGTGTGTGTGTCCTTGGAGTGGAAATCTTGGGGTTTTTTTAAGGATACTGCATGAAGGTACGTGAAGGTGGCACAATTCTGAAAAGCAATATTTGCTGTCACATGGAAACTGTAATCAATTACATGCATTGTTATGCACTGCGTTTTCTTAATAGTCATTGATTTTAGGAACAGATATTCAATCTGCACTGTATAAACCAGGTCTAAAACTGCAGTGAGTTCCTCTGGTACTGAGCCCAGGCAGATAAGATTGCAGAATTATTATCAGCTTAAAAAAACCCAAAAAACAAACAAAATAAAACACCAAGATAAAACCCAACCCAAAATGTTTTGATACTCCTTCTTGCTTTTACACAGAAAAGCAGGTATTGTAATTACTTTCTCTGAACAGCATTTTTTTTACAGATAAATGAAAGTATATTGAATATAGATCTTGAAAATGTCTAGTTTTGAAAAACCCAAATATGAAACTTTGACTTGGACTCTGATACACTTGTGCATTTCAATGTGAATTTTTGTTTGTTTCGCAAGAGCAGAAGCATGAAAATTTTTTACAGTGTTACAATAATAAACTTCTCATTTTTACACTTCTCCATGAATTTGTATAATAAAAATAATCTTTAAAAAATATCCCATACCATAAACTATCCGAGTTAAGCAGATTTTAGTTGCACAGAAGAGCAAGACAACCTTCATAGTGAATTAAACTTTTACGAAAGGAAACAGTGCTTTCTGTGTTGAATCACAGAACTGTTTCTCCCAAGTAAGTGGTCAGTGACTAATATCTTACCAATATACAACCCACAGGCAAATTATGAGATGCTGTTTGTACCTATACCTGAAAATCCCTTTCTCACCCTTACAAGACACACAACCCCCTGAAGAGGAAGAGCACTCCCCCAGAGCACCACACAGACACATTTAGCTTTGATGTTTATAGGTGTAAGTAGAATCAATGATGCTAAAAGGATCCTTTACACATTCATCACGGTGTTTATCGCTGTATTCCAGCCTCACTCAGACTAAGAGATGCAAAGCATCATTTCAGGTTGTTTCCCTGCCATGGAGCGTCTCCTATTCTCACATTAGGAATGAGAAAAAAAAAACCGGACTGATCAGTTTTCCAGTGCTTAATAGATTCTGGCACAACCTGGCCTCCGCTATAAACAAATAGCCTCAGCACATGAAACCCCTGAAGACTGATTAAAAGTAAGCCTGATTTCATCTGCACTGGTTTTGTGCAGCCATTAATATTGTTAACACACAACCTTTTGTTCTGCGTAGCTGGAGGGCAGCTCACATTGCACTCGGCTGGGGGACCTCTGAAGGTATGTTCACTGCCAGTGACATGTATGATTATGTTAATGGTGTTTAACATTTCTTTAACGTAAGGAAAACTGACACTAGTAATATAGAAATTGATACTTGCATGTAAAATGATGCCATTAAGTTCAGGGGTGGAAGTGGCCTTGCTGTCAGCGCAACCACAGATCTATATATATATACGTGAGGAGGGGGGAAAAGGCATCTGGGCTGAGATGGCCACAGGTGATGGACCATAACCAACTGGATTTCCCTTCGAAAAGCTGTGTCTTGAACACAGCAATGCTGATTTTGGACAGAAGAAGATGGAAACAGTGGAAAAGACAGCATGAGAGCAAAGAAGCACCGAGCCAAGAGACATTCCCTGGAGTCCTGGAGACCCTGGGGGAATACCTACAAATGCCTGCAGTGGGAGGGAGGTTTGTACTCTCCTGTGCCTTACGTCATTTCCTAGCATCGATTCAGTGTTCTAGGATTGGAAAATTATGGCTGGCTTTATGGTCTGGCAGGACACAGATGCACCACACTAAGAGCCGAGCTTGGCTGCTCCCTGCTGAGGGAGCTGTACAGATATTACCCCAGCTGTAACTGTGGTCCTTGCTCTTTCTGTACTGGCCCAAGAAAAGGATAACTTTAAATCAAAATTAGGTGATGCAAACTCTAGGGGAAAACCTACAGACGAAATGATCAGGATAAATTTTTTTTCTGCAATACCGAAACATTAAAATTTAAGTCTGACATTTTCATGAAGACATGAGCTGAAAAATATAGGAGTAATACAAAGCTGTCCTCACTCCTCCCCCATCTTCATGTCTTCTTTAAAAATAAACAATCAGAAGAATAAAACCAGCATTTACAAAGTGACAGCCACAGCCACAACTCACTTCATCGCACACTAGAAGCTCCTCCATCCACAGACCTATAGGAACGCCACCTTCAAGTCTGCTCCTCCTGATATACTGCTAATGTGAGCCAGGCTCAGAAATGCAGCTGACTGACATCAAAGGACCCACTTGATGCAATTTATTCCATTTTCAACTATTTCATTTTAACAAGTCCTGCAAAGCTGTAGGAGACCAGACTTAAACCTAAACCAGTGCAATTCAAACCACAGCTTCCAGTCTGCCACGATGAGCTGTCCAGTCAGACCAGCTCTACAAACCCATTCACTTTAGACTAGCATGATGCTTCTCATAAGTAAGGGACACTTGGCAGCAATCTACTCATCTGCACAGACCTCAATAAAAAACCAACAAAAAATCATCATCATAATAAAAAGCTTTAATTCCTCGTGATCCAGTTGCAACATATTCTGCCCTTTTGGACCTTCATGATGGCAAGCAGTGGGAGCTTGGCTTATTCCTGCCAGGTGAGAGACAGCCCTCTTCCCCTAAATTCCCCCAAACACTGTGTCCTCTGCAGGCAACCCCTCTGCTAAACCCCCCTCTCCTTACTGGGGATTTGGATGACTCCCATGCCCACCCAACCCAACCGACCATGGGGCACCTGAACTGCTCAGGAGCAGTTCAGAAGGCACAGGCTGACCACCTGTCTGTTACCACAGACAGACCAATGACCCACCTGCAACGGTTTCTTTTAATTCTGTCTTGAAATAATATCCTGTGATAGAAGCTATTCTTATTAATTGGACCACAAGAGAGATCAGGCTGAGGTTTTATTAGTTAGGAGCATGCAATATACATTTATTCTTTCTTTTATTCTTTCAACCTAAAGGTAATTTTCCCCAGTTCTGCTACCAAACATCAAGGACCAAATAGAAGTCATTCTTTTTGTTTGCACTTTGGTGAAATAACATGTAATAGCAAGCCCTTAAACCAGGCACAGAGTCTGGAATTCAGTGCACTTCACACAAGAACCAAACAACAGCATTCCTACTTGTTAAAATAAGACAAGCACAAAGAGACGCAGAGGAAGGGAGATTATTTGCCTAAAATCCAGCAGCCAAGCAAGTGTATTGCTGAGATTTGGACCTGTAGCTCCTAAACGCTGTCAGCAGGGACCGTGTCTCTGCTGGGGAGCCTCGGTCACGTTCTCCAGCCCAGTGACCCCCGGAGCTGAGGAGAATGCAGAAGTGGGATGTGGATGGAGACATGCACACATGGCCTGCTGCTTATAATGCACCTGGAATCAGCCTCAAATCTCCTCCTGCACCTAGAAACCCTCCACCTGAATACAAATGCATCCCAGCTTCACTGCAGGAATCTGCAAAGATTAATGCCACACACCGGCAGACTACAGCCCTCCCACTAGGCTGTACCCAAAGACAAAAATGGATTGATTTTGAATTTCATTTAAAAGTTAAACAAATAGCTGTGCACTTTTCAAGAAAATCATCTCCCTATCCACCACTAGACACCCTCTTACCCCCTGCTCCAAAAAAACCAAGAAATGACAGTGCTTTGTATCAGAAACTACACCCAGGATGGTTATTAAAAGCAAGAACAAGGGAAGGCTGGTAGCTGCTACGCACGTGCAGCCAGATTAGATCACCAGCAAGCGTCCCAAGAAAGGCAGGGGACAATAGCGACACCCATTTGAAAGTGGAACATGTGATTGGTTCAAATAAGTGCAAAGTTTCAAGAGATGCAAAAGAGGATAATTTCTGGCACCACAGCCAGACTCTTTGCATCATCTGGTTTGCAAAAGGACAGCCTGGCTGTGCCTCTGTCCCTCCTCTGGTGCAGTTGCAGCCCTGTAGCCCGTGTCATGTACCAGTCAGGGAAGTGAGTCCAGAGCAGCAAGAGCCTCCAGCAGGATTTGTTTCACAGCCAAACTACAGACCAGCTCCACTTTCTGAAAGATACCGTAGTAACAAAGAATAATGAGACTGGTTCCTGCTCCAAGGCACCCACAGTTAAGTAATAACGATCCTTCACCCATGACCCATTCTGATATGCTGTCGTCAGTCGCTGGAGTTGGGGAAACACGTATTTGATGTATGCCACTGCTCACCCAACCCTTGGGAATTACAAGGCAAGGTTTGTCTCACTGAGAATGGACCCGCAAAGTGCCAAGGGCTTCTCAGCAGGGGGAAGAGAGCTCACACTTCTGCAACAGGAGCAAAATAAACCTCCTGCCAGTGTGATTATATTAGGCTAGATCTACGCCCATTGTATAAAAGTCTGTGTCAGATTTATAAACAGTTACATAGTATTTGCATTTAAAAACAAAGTTTTTAACAGGCCAATGCCAGAGATCCAGCAGTGAACCCAGAGAAGTTCACACGTTTTAAAGCCAAATGCTGTGATCTTTCAATGCACAGTAACTGGGAAGTAAAATATATATCAAAGCATGAAACTAGGAAGCCTGGCATCTGAACTGAGAAAAAGCAGCACAGTGACATAAATTACAATCATAAATCCCCTGAAACACAGGAAAAAAATAGTATTTAGAATTTTAAGTGTTATCAGTGCAAATAAAGGTAAATTATTTATCTCAGCATGATTTTTAAGCTGACTCAACATCCTTCCGTAACTATGTGCCTGCTTAAAATTGAAATGTCTTGATGCTTGAGAGGAAAGCCACATGAAACACAGCATGAGCACCTCTGTGTGTGATGGCTCTGGTGTGGCAGCTCTGTCCCTGGCCTGCTGGGCGTTTGGGGGACTGTGCATCATCTTTCTTGTGCCCCAGTTTCCTCTTCAGACAACCACCTTAAAAAATTAATTTGGTATTGAGCTCATTTTGAAAACTGCAATCTTCTGGTGCAAAGTACCAACCCAGTTTCTTATTCATTTTTTCCTTTTTCCTCCAAGTATCCCACAGATAATTACAAGGCAAAAAGAGATGTTTCACACCTGTAAAAGCAGCTGTCTCACAGCACTCATCAGAGCTAAGATGTAACCACACACAAACAATCCAAAGAGAGCCTGGAATGAGGATGGGAAGGAAAACAGTTGCCCCATTTCCATCCCCGTGGCCACCCCAAGGGACAAGCAACCCGATCTGACCTCACTCCACAGCTAATCCTGACATTTTCGGAGGCCTCGGGGACGTTGGTACCCAGCTATTAGTACATGAACCCTCATTCCCATGGGCTTTACTGACAGTCTCAGACTTAGTTAACTGCATCTTTTTGAAATGTGAAAATGTGTGGGAAGGAACAGTGAGAACTTTTAAAAATTGCAGTACTTTGATCCTAATTAACAGAGTTGACTGAAAGCAAAATATGTAGAGCTAATTTTCACAATATTTTTCCACAATCCCTAGACAGAGGCTTTTTCCTGGCACTGTTTAAAATTAATGAAGTAAATATGTTTGCATATTTATCTTTTCATCACACGGAAACAACAACAAGGAAAACAGATTGAACTGATAGCAGGATTCTTCCTCTCCAAAGCAGTCTGGATGTGGTTTTTGTTTCAGTTCATACAGTGCAACCCAAATCAAACAAGCAATGCAAGTTCACTGGCCATGTAAGTAATCGGTTTTATCCAACAGAGCTACAACAAAATAACTGCCGTAGGAATTGACCCCTTTGTATTATTTTTGTCTCTGTGGAGAGATACTAAAATGGCTTTCAAGGAGAACAACATCCTTCCTAAAGTCTAAAAAACAAACTGTTTGCAGGTTGCCCCACACGAGAAACAACAAACACACAGTAAGCCAAATCCTACCATATGGCAAATAGACTCAGGCAACAGGAAAATGGGGAAGGACATAAGATTATGGGTTCATTAGGACTCTTGTATTAATTCCTGAAGAGATATTTCATTTTTTGGAACATGTAGCCCAGAACCTACAAACACGAATGCCTGAGAGGCCAGTGGTCCCTACACCACATTGCAAACCGTGGTCTGGTCTGGATTTTACACATGTGTGATGGGAGGAACAGAAGAGCCAATCTGCAGGACTGAGCTGCAGCATCAGCAAACTCCACGGAGAGAAGACAGCCAGCTTGCACAAGTCCTGCTCAAAGATGCAGGGACAGTGGGATGTATGTGATTAATATGTGTGCAGATAAAGCAAGAGCAGAAGCTCAGCCTTGCAAGGATGATAAGCAGAGGCAGAAGGTAAGAGACATTCCTTTGAGTTTAAAAACTGCCAGCTTGCCCCCAAATCTGACCGGGCTCCATATCCCCCACTCATTCCCACGGCACACTACATAGAGGGTGGAAACCCTCCCTCCTATCTAGTCCCTTCAGTTTACATGTACCCCATAAAATACTCATTCTATGTACCATTTTATGGGATATATTGCTGAGCAGGCATCCTCTGTCCTGGGAGACAGAACAGGAGATGATTGCACCTCATGTCAGAAGTCACGTCCTCTTACACGGTTTTACCTTAACTATAATGGATACAATAATTCATTAAACCCCAGATTTTTTTTTCTCCAAGGGTGACAAAGGCTAAATAAATGTGATGGATTTTGTGCTACTCAATGATCCCTAGTTATGCTTTGATGACTGTATCAATTGCCGTTGCAAATGCTGAGCACCCGTGATTGAAGCGATAATTAAAAAGGCAAATCGTACTCGGCAGTTGTTTCTCTGTTCTCACAGAGCTTGGATGAGGCACGAGGCTGTTTGCAGCATTGATTACATGTGCACATACACAGCATTCCACGGGAACTCAGATTTCAGAAGCTACAGAAGAAAAAAAAAATGAGGAGAAAAGGCCTATTACTACCCCCTCTCCACCAGCACATATTACAGAAGTCACCAGAATGCAGAGTTAGCAGCTTCTCGTCTACCTGGAGGAAAAGAACAGATGACACTTTCAACCCTGATGATGGCATTTCAAACCATGAAATTTTGCTCTGTTTTTGAGCCTGTGATGCTCTATGAGAGATCTTGCTTTTGTGAAGGTCTTGCTTCACCTGCTGTACAGCTTTCACTACAGCTGTGGCACTTGGAGATGAAACTACAGATAAACCAGTTCTTTCTTCCTTCCTAAATGGCCCCATGAAGGTGTCAGATACACCATCATGCACAGAAGACAAAAAACCCCAACCCTTCCATGCTTCTCAGTTTGTTTCTGGCCCATCAATTCACATGGCTTGACTTTTTTTTTTTGCCTTTTTTTTTTTCCTTTTTGTTTTGACAAAGCTTTCTTTTTCAGAATGTGAATAAGCAAGATCATTTAAGTGACACCGTGGTAAATGGCATGGTAACTATAAAAACCCTTGTTAATTTTTTTTTGTGACAGAAGTTTAGGAAATAGCAATGGATCTCAAAAGTAAATGTTTTCTATGTGCATGAAAGGGTTTGCTCTTTGAACTTCACTGAGATGACACAGTCATTATATGAAAGCGTGAGCATTTTCTTCTATTTTGCAACAATTGTCAAACAAGTGAAAGCTTTATTTGATTTTCATTCACACTGAAGACAAGATTTAGTACTCTAGTAGAACAGGCAGTGTCAGAAGGGTTTTAAATTGTAATGGTATCACTTTAACATCTTAAAGGCACTTTTCAGAAGATAAACTCATCTGCCTATGATGACTAAATGACAGAGTAATGGAGAAGAGGTAAAGATTTTCTTATGGTAATAAAAGGGAATACTTTACCCAGAGAAAGAAAAGCAGAGAGCTGCGCACCTCTTAGAAACACTTTCAAGAACCTTTCAAAATAACAGAAAAAATAAATACATATATTATACTAAACCAGGACTGGTGTAGGTTTAGATTTCTGACAGCAACTATCACTTCAGAGAGGCAGCATTAAAAAAAAATGACAACACTCAGCAGAGTACCTGATGCAGGAACACAACTCCAGTAAGGAATTGGCAGGTGGTGGCCCTGGGACTGTTGAGAGCTGTCAGCCAATGCTAGCACTCCATCAATTTCCAAAAATGCTTAAGTAACATAGCATAAGTATCACATATATGATGCACAGAAAAAGCTGTCTCAGCTGAAAGCCCTCAAAGAGTAACATGGAATAAAACTTTATTGTTTTCACTAATCCTCTGTGTAGCATCCCTTGCTCTATACAATCTGCTCAGCCTACATATTTTATTCTCTCCTACATGTCTAGAAGGAGAAAGTATTAAACAAGGTTGCTCCACCCTTTCACAAACATTAATGGAAAACTCTAAACAGAAGATTTTTGTGGGTGCACAAACCAGTGATCTACACATTTCCCTGGCTGCTGAATTTGTGAAACTATTATCATTAGAAAAATTGCCTATCATAGTTCTGTGTGGTACAAAAAACAGAATAAAATGTACTTCAAGGCATGACTTACAACTGAAAGCCAATAAAAAAAGTAATTAATACACTCTAGCAGAACTACATGAACTGGCATGGCTCTGGCAGCCAGGATGTGAACCAGGAGATCATACTTTAGATCTGGTGGTAGGTAAAAACGTGCTCAGTGAACTACAACGCCCAAAGCACTTTGCAGAATGTTGATACCAGGTAAGTCAGACAATAACTACAGCTGGACCACTAGGAGAAAAATCAAAGAAAATGTGTTTAGTTGATACAGGATAGCATTTTTTGTCCTTTAATTAGATTCTTCATTTGTTTGCATTATTCTATTCAAATTCACTGCAATAGCCAATCACTTAGCCAACACTTTCCAGAAACAGAACTCTGATCTGCATATGCAGCAATGCCAAACAAATTTTTCCATTTTAAAATATCACTTTTAATCCTTCCTTCTCAGCTGAGTGGTAGAACATAAATATAACCCATTTAATGAGAATGCAGGACCATGGATGTTTGTTAAAACCACGCAAGACATCACAATGACAGCAGAAGTCAAAATATACATTATGATTTTGGTTTTGGTGTCATTCCCTGCTTGTGCAAAGTAGGAGAATTCATACTTTCCATCATTCCCACCCAAAAATTGTCACGGTCCTGGTTCTCAGTTTGAAAATAATCATATATATTTTCCACAAAAGATTCATTTTATTTTGTATTACATGAAGGGCAATTCCTTTGAAACTGTCATGTCAGGTCACATTTAGCAACACTTTTAGTCAGAAAAACACCACCCTAAATCAAAGAAGAAATCAGCAGGAAAAAACTCTATCCATACATCTTGCAAAACATCTTCAGCTTTGAGGGACTAGAAGATGTGCTCTTAAATTCCTGCCTATCTTAGGAAGCCAGTCACTACTGTTGTTCCCCTGCACTGAAAACAAGATTTCTGCCTCTGCCCTGGGATGTTGCTTGCGCTACAATGACAGTATTTTCTGGCTTTTCCATTCTTCATTGGGGACACTTCAGAAGGTCCTGCCAAGGAAAAGCCAGGGCACATCCACTTGGTGTTACTCACAGTGAGCTGCAGTCAGTCACTGGTTGTCACACTGGTATCTTTATTTACACATGTACCTAAAAAAAGATGACAAGATGACAAAATCTGTGCATTTTTCATCCCTGGCTCTGCAGCAGTATCTTGGTTTAGAGGCAAATAAAAACCTGTAGGTGTTTGAGTTTTCTGGGGGAGAGGCAAGAAGTGAAGAGTGGTGCTTTTTTTTCCTGAATTTCTTAAAAATGATCCAATGCTGTCAAATGTTACTGGTACATCAACACTGGTGGGTGGCTACCTTTTATAAAGCAAAGCAGATGCATTGAATTAATGACAGAAATGGACAAGATAAATTTATCCTGGTCAGACAGCTGATAAAGCCTGCAGGTTTAGGTTTGGGGGGTAGACTTTGCTGATGAAAGACTTCAAAAACAGGCACCAAGATTCTCCCTGTATTCACTGCAAATTGGGATTTTCAGACCCAGTGGAAGTTGGTCTGTCTGCTCATCCTGAAACTAACACTAAAAATCTTCTTTCCATTGGCTGATGGGAGAACCAGCCCCAAGGATTACAGTTCAAAATTATACCTCTTCTGTTCATGTTAAATAATAATACAATGTTCTTTATTAAATATTGGATTAACAGCCACTGCAAGGGCATAAATTGCAGCAAGTGCAGCTGCAATACGGGAAGTTCTCAAATTTGACCATTCAGGAGGTCACAGACACTGTGAAAATGCTACTTCCACACTCTTCTTCAAGAAACATAAGGTCAAAATTAACAGTTAAAATGTGATAAAGAGCATATTTCGATTTATGTCACTCCTGTCTCGTGCCTTCATGCTCCCCAAACCCAACTCTGAACAGACCTGGTTCCATACAAATACAATCCATTATATCATTGCAATGAAACTTCACAGTATCATAAAGCCAGTGAGCACCTGGAAGTATTGATAAGGTTTCAGTTTATAGACACTTTGGAGGGGAAATTGCTGCTTTCTTTCACACAGTGATGCAGCCATTATGGATTTGGGGAGGTAGGGCTTGGGGACTTTTTTTCCTGCTTTCAGTATAACCATTTTCTATACCTTCAGTCAAACGTACATGTGGGATCACTGGTACTGAATTTCTCCCAGTTTTAATCTTGAAATATGGTATATAAAGAAGGTTTCTCATCGGTTCAACAGCTTGTCTTATCCCGATGCATTGAAATAAAGAGAAAGCTCACTTGGGCCATATGTTTCAGTTGTTCCTCTCACTCCCCCGCTGTCTTTCCACACATACCATGACCGTGGACAACCTCTCCTTAAGTGGGCAAACACATGGTTTAACTCAGATTTGCACAGTGTTTGCTGACTTGTGTGGGCTCCAGAATCCAACTCAGCCTTATCATTTCAGGCAAACATATTTCTGACTGACACTGTGGTAATTAGAGCAACTCGATTTTATTAGATTGACAACAGATTAAAGGCCAGGATCTCAACCAACAGAAATCAGTGCTGCTCCCCTGAAATCCATGGTGCTATGCTGATCTATGCCAGCTGCAAGCGTGGCCCCAAGTCTTTTACTTTGTTTTTTGCCTCTTTACATAACAAGATTTTAAAAATTAAATTATTTCAAGACTGCATGTGTGGTCCCTAATCTACTTGCCCAGTGAAGGACTCAGTGAAATACTTGCACTACAAATTATCTGACCCATCAAATGGTTTATATTCATTAAGAACAACATAACTGAATTTAAGAGGAATCTTTTCAACCCTATACAATGAAAAAAAAAAAAGTTATATCTTAATTTTTTGGAATCTCTGTAGGTGCCAGTGGACCTAGGCTGCCTACCGCTTATTCTCAACTGGAACTGTTCAGTATGTGTCTCCTTTCTATCTGGCACCCCAAACACGTCAGCTACCCACAGGTCAAACTGGTGTTGACTTCTATGAAGGAAAAACACAGAACCAACGGGCTCAGATACAAGATCCATTAACCACAAGCCTTATTTAAGCAGCATCCTAACACAGGTACCAAAATCTCAAGGACCAAAAGCCCACTGATATGGATTCCCAAAACAACATTATCTCAGGAGACAAATGGCATCCTTAATCATGTGGAAGATCCTTAGTTAAAGGAAAGCCTCATCTAAAAAGCCATTCTATACTGGATCTTGCAGCCCATCACTTGGTCTTTTTTAAGGGTTTTTCAACAGGCAACAGTTACCCACATACCCAACTTCATTCTTTATATACCTGATGGTAAGATGCCAACTTCTGTGTGAGAGAGCCCAGAGACAACACCAGCCTGTCCCCACAGGAGGGGGTGACCTGGATGTGCTGGGATAAGTACAAAGGAGGCCCTTTATGTCAGGTGGGTCCATGCCTGTTATTATAACCATGGGCATCAGCAAATCTCATCAACAGCACATCTGACCTCATCCCAGAGGTGAGCTGCACTTGGTTTGATCAGGGAAAGAAAAGAGGATAAAAATCCATTAAAATGAACCAACTGTAAGAGGCAATTGAGACTATTACATTTATTTGAAGTAGACTTTATATCACAAAATATTTCAAGAGCTTTCTGATGTTTGGTCTATTTTTAAAGACTTTCAGTTAGTCATAGATAAACCTCAAAACATTCAGTGGCTTGATATGAATAAATATGCTTATCCAAGACTATGACCTGACATTAAAAAAAGCTGCATGATTTATGCCAGCTGAGGAGGTTAAACTAGGAGACAGCCTCTCCTGTGATGCAGGAGGATTTTTTTTTTTGCTGTTAGGATTCAAGTTTAGAACAATCCAAAAGAAAGAATCTTTTTTCTTTCCACAAGACACCATTGTTGTAATCTAATCTGATCTCTCTAGACAAGCAAGGAATGTTTCACCCAGTAACTCTTCCATCGTGGCTGTAACTTCAACTTTAACAACCCAGTACCTTTTTAGGTGATATTTAAAGCATTTGCACGTCTCAAAGACTGGAAGAATCCAACCCATTCCTTCAGAAGTTTTTCAGGACCTAGCTTGTATGTCCTAATGCCAAGATACTTAATCAGTTCAAGAGAGACAAAAGGAGTCTTTCTTTGTTCTTTTAAATCTCTCACTAGTGTAATGCAAATTCCTTTTTTACAAGGCTGAAGCCTTTCCAGAGTGAAGAGTGCTGACCTGAGGGGTCAGTGCAGCAGTTCTTTATACAAATAACCACATGGATACCTCAAAGAGATATTTCCCATCAAATTAGTAGCACAACAAATAAACAAATTACAGCTCAAGTGTCAAACACACATTACAAATTAACTGCTTGATTAGCCCCCAAGTCAGAGGATGCTCATCTCCTGGAAAAACTCAGGAAATTTGGTAGCAAACCAAACAATAAGATGAGTGTCCACCACATAGCAGCACCAGAGCTGAAACTGTTCCTCCTCCAAAAGCTTCATCTGTAGCCGCACCACGGCAACAAAGCCCCGATCCAATGCTCACCTGAAGTCAAAGGGACCAACTCAAAAGCAAGTGCCGTGTTTCTGTCATACCCAGAGAACACAACTGTTCTCTCTGAAACTCCCAAAAACCCATTAACAGAAGTAAATTAAGACAAATTTTAGTTGGAAAACTCATACCTGGAATGCATCAGGACTGTAAAGGCAACATTTCCCCCTCAGTTCTCCACATAAAGCCGCTTGTAAGAACACCAGAAAAATACTAAAAGCTAAAATTGCAATTCTGTTCATTCCAGAACAAGTTTCCACAAGCTCTCCCTAGCTATTCCATTTTTCAGTATCTCTTGCCCAATAAAAGACAGGTTTTTAAACACCAGAATGACACCTGTCTGCATTAAAAATTAACTACCTGTAAACTTACATTTTTTTAAATTAAGTATTTTTTTTGGCAGAAGCGGGACTTTCCTTTTGGTCACAGTTCTGTAACTTCCAAACGTTTTAACTGACTGGGGTCATATTCAGTTCAATATTTTCATTTGGGCTTACAAATAAATAACACAAATTTCACAGGAACTTGTAAAGATTTCCACAGCAGAAGAATTCTGAAAAGTTTGGCAGCAAGTAAGCCTGCCAAGTAATTTCTTTTTTTTTTCTCCCCCATTCTGTATTATAAAAATAACAGCTTTATGATCACTGAAATCATTATCATGTGGACTGACCATATGAATTCTAGCTGAGCTGTATATTGCAGTGCATTAGTTTCCTCCAGCTGGGTGATGGACAGAGCTGTTTGCTGTTTGATCTGGCCACATCTGATATCACCAAGAAAAAAAATTAATGGTGAGCATGAGCACCTTGGCCTAATGCACTGGAAAGCAGACTTTCCCCCTGAAATAGCCTGTTTTTATTGATTTTGAGAGTGAAAGAATTGACTTTCACAGCTTTTTCTTTCCATGATTTGGATGATCACATCGTGGTGACAATGTCACAAGTTTATCCTTCTCATTTTCTGCACACAGGTGGGCTTTTACTGGAATTAAGGTCTGAGTATTGGTAACACCCTGTGGTGTTCTCAGCAAGAATTTCACCTTGCAGTTTGGATATTGTTACAAAAAAAAAAAAAAACCCAAACATATTTGCTGGTTCTCATTACAGTTTTTGAGATTTTCAATGAATCAGTCAAATTCATCAAACATTCCAGCATTCTGTTGATCAGCAAATCCATGTGTTCAGCAAGGCTTAGTGCACACGGACAGACAAATGAAGCATTTTCTGCCTTCTTTTTAACTTCAGTATTACAGTCTTGACTCACTGCAGTATCATTTCTGCTTCCCATTTTCCAAATAACCCATCAGACTACCTAATATGGCTTGTTATTTAGAAAAGCCAATTTAGGTGATGATTAGCTACTGAATCTATTGTAAAAACATAAAAAGCACATAGGCATGATTTAAATGTGAAGTCCCGTTTTGGTATTAAAGCACTTAGCTTCCATTTGACAGTACAAAATTCAGCAACACAAATTAGCGTTTATATATAATTATATGCACGCATTTACCAAAAAATAAATATTTTGAAAGATATTTTCTGCAAAAACAATCTTGAGGCAAAACAATGAGGCATTCATATCAGCCTCTGCCTTGTTCAAAGTAGGTAAAAGTGGTATTTTGAGGTATAATTTCCAGGCAAATTGGATGCAGAACAACTGCTTCAGAATTTGCAGGCTGCTTTTTTTGAGAGCGCTCTCTTTTCTTTCATCTCAGGAAATAGACAGGCATTTGAACTTAATGGCCTTGAAAATGATGTGGCCAGAAGCATATACACCGCTAAGAACTCGATGTTACATTGCCTAAGCATCTCTGAGTCCCAAAGACAGACAAGCGGCACTCACAGGCATCACTGGTTTTACTTCACTTTATTTTTGACCAGCCCTTCTTTTGTTTCAGTGAGCTCTTCTTTTTTTATCCATTTCCAGTGCCTCAGAAAGCTTCTCTGCAGCCTCCACACAGGCCTGGTTTTGGTACGACACTACACAGCGGAACAGTCCTTTTTAATTTTAGCTTTAACAAGGAAAGTCAGATTTCCAGCGCTGTATCTGCAACACAGTGTTTTGCCAAGTGAATATACTTTTTCCCTTCCTTCTAAAGGCAGCACCATAAAAGCTACACTTCAATAATTACACAGTGCTTTTCATCCACCGATCCCAAAGAGCTTTAAAAAAAGGAGTGTATCATTACCCTCAGCTTACAATGGGAGAAAATAAGGCAGAGAGGGATAAATCCGCACCACTCTTTGCATTTCAGGGGAGCAGGAGGAACTCTAATTAGATATTAGGAAAAAAGTTCCTCATTGAAAGGGTGACATTGGAACAGGCTGTCCAGGGCAGCGGTGGAATCATCATACCGGGGGATGTGGCACATGGGGACAGGGTTTAGTGGTGGACTTGGAAGTGCAGGGTTAGTGGTTGGCCTTGATGATGCTGGAAGTCTTTCGCAACCTTAATGACTGTAATGCACCTACAGTACCATGTTGTCTACAGAATGCCCAACAAAGCAGGGTTTGCCCCAAAGAGGGCAGCTCTTCAGCAGCTTAAGCAAATCCAAGCCCTAGAACCTCGCCCAGCTCCTGGTGGTCACTCTTGCTCCCTTCCTTGCAGCAGCTGGCCCATTCCAGCAGAAAAGCTGTCCAAAAAGCCAGTACCTGTTGCTGCAGCCCATTTACCCACAGATTGAGTGCCCTGTGTGGAACAAGACTGGCCTGCCACCCTGCGCCCTTTCCCACTGCACAGGGGCACGGCTGCCTTGAAGGTTCATCACAGCCTGACACACTGGACATTTAAAACGCCTCCAGAGAATGGACTGAAGGGAGCTGGGCAAAAAACTGCTTGAAGTGTAGTGCTGCCTTTCTTCTCCTGCACTCCCATCTCTTTGAAGATAACAGATCAGCAATTAAGGCAACCAAGCAGTGCAGGTGCAGCAGGCACCATCTACACATAACTTTCCGTGGCCATTGTTACCGCAGGTCAGCTGCAGAATGCCAAAAAGTTAGACTGATAAATTTAGTATCAGGTGGCATTTAAGCTGCTGACAGCCTATTAAACCCACTGTGCTGTAGGATGCCGACACTTAATTACTGAGATGGTATCAGACCTCACAGCCAGCGTGGTGTGGGGATGTACAGGTTTGCAAGCAGAGCCAAACAGACATTTTTTCATAAAACTTTAAGCTGGGGAAGCTTTGAGTATAGGAGCTGTTTTAGTCCTACTGCTGCACATAGTTTGGGTAATTTGTAGCTGTGTCAAACAGCAGCAGAGACCAAAGGAGCAGCTACAACAGCTCCTACAGCATTTTTCCAGAAATTTGGATTATTCTTCACTGTTGCTTCATGCAACATTTTGAAACTTATCTTTTTTGTTTTCCTCTTGTTTTCTTGAAACGCAGCCAACACCTAACAAAATAGCTCTCCAGAGGGCAAAAACAATTCCCAAGAATGAGACAGACTGTGGAAAGATATGCAAAAGATCAATCACTGCACCCAGTCGTAAAACATCCCTGTTAACAGAGCTTGCAGTAACTTAGGTCATTTTCCCAATCCCATTTTTTTTTATAGATGAGCCTGCAGCATGCAGAGATGAAGGTGGCCAGTGGCAAAGGCAGGAAGTTCCCAGAAAATATACAGCTAAGAGAGGTCCAGCAGCCTAGACAGACAGCTGTTGGCCCGTTGCAAAGCTGTGGCTCCCACAGCTCACTGCCAGCTCTCTCTGCCTGGTACCAGTCTCAATGCATAAAGATGTGGTTTAGCAAACCTGACTCCTACAAACCACAGCACCAGAACTGGAAGTCTCTGAGCAACTCTGCTTCTTATTGCCCGGGTGCATCCAAATAAAACCAAACCTAGTCAAACTGGGAGAAGGCACATGAGTCAAGGGAGAAAAAGCAGAATGTTTTGACCCATCCACACTTTCAGTGAGAAAGTGAGATCACAGGTTCTAGAAATACACTGAATACTGTCTCTAGGAAGAAGTTGGAGTACCAAGGGGATGGTCAGCAATATAAAATAACTAGACCACAAAAATTAATACTGTCAGGCTTATCTGAATGTGTATTTGTAAAACGCATTTAAAAGAAGGAACTCCTGAGGGAAAGCTATCAAAAAATAATGTAATTAGATATGAGGTCAGGAAAGACATCAGAGGAGTTTAAGATTTCTTCCACTCCACCCAAGAACATCCAAGGAATATAGCTCCAAAGCCCAAGGCACAAATGTAATTGTTTTTTCAGGTGCTGGTCACATCCCCATTTTTTCTGTCGATGTAACAATACTACACACCTCAGGTAGCACCAGCAAGGTAAACCATCATCTGGCAAATAGAAATATTTATTTGCTTTTACAACTCTTCTCAGGTTCTAGACAGATGACCCAAAGAAATCAAGTTACCACTTGCTATGCAACACAGAGTACAAGCTTTTAAACAGTGAAAGTTTCAAGAATTTAAACTAATTCCTTTCACTTTGCCTTCGCTCAGGGCAAGGAGTGCAGATATGGCTCCAGTGGCTCATTAAGCCATTCCAGCCCAAGCAATTGTGCTGTGCAAAGATACCCTTATTTTGTGCCACTGTTTGTTTAGATAAACTCATTCTTGTATGAGAAGTGTTGATGTTTGGAACATCAGAGGAGTCCGAAGAGCAAATTTGTTAAGCTCCATGAATATGGAGAGGAATTGTGTAAATTTGATGCACTGACAAAAGGAAAAAAGGGATCAGAGAATGGCCACCATAAAACCTCATTATGAAAGCACCCGCGAGAGCCATCGGTTTGTACTATTACTATATAAAGATTTTTTGTTATAATGGGGATATCTGAAATAGTGCTTAGTGCAGTGGGACACGCTTTAACTTCACAAAGAGTGTTACAACAGGCAACTATTTAATAAGGCTGCTAGAGGATCAGGTCAGCAGGTAATTCACCAGGAGTGAGCCACTTTTCAATATTTTACTAAAAGAACACACTGAGATAATAATATCTCATTTAGCAGCTTGCCCTTCAAGATGCTGTAACACTAGTATCTCCTTTACAGTGAAGCAGACCTTTTATTAGAGAAAGGTCCTTCAATTTAAAGATCTCCCCATGGTGACAACGTGCCATTTTGCAGCCAGAGATGCAAAGAATTCTACATATAAAAGCAACTTTTGGGTGGCATTCAAATCTCCCTTGCTTAGAAGTGTAAGCTTTGTGTGTGCCAGATGCAGTCAGCAGCAACACCTGAAAAGCTGTTTCACACACTCCATTATCAGCTTCTGCTTTCAGTGACTCCCATTTCATTTTTCCAAGCTTTAAATACCCTGGATGAAATCTCCCACAGTTGTTCTCTGGCCGTGCTTAACAGGTGGAAGGAAGGTAGGGCTTTGGGAAGAAGGTAGAGCTTTGACATTTCGAGGTGTTGCTTTGCTCCCCCCTGCCTTTTGAAAAAGCCTACCACATTAAACTTTGAAAAAAATGCCTGCTAAAATACAGTCTCCCAAATACAGCACTTCTGAGCTACCAAAGGCCACAGTTCAGGTTGCTGGAATAGTTTTTGTTTCTCTTTGTTCATGTAGGTATTGCTCAAGAATTTTTTCCACCCTGATGTTGGGACATTCTTATCTCCCTCATAAAACCCATTTTTCACTTCACTTAGTGAGCAGCAGAGAGTAACAAATGAGGCAGAGGGTTACCAGAAGGAGAAAGCAAGACTGAGCAAAAGGAAAGCTCTTGCGTTACACATCTATTTGACAAGACTTGTCCAGATAGTGTCAGAATATGATGTGTAAAATGTTCAAATTATGGCAGCATCAATCTCAACAGTCCCTAACCTTGGAACCCCAAATTCTCCACATATCCATGTCTATTCATCACCAAGAGACAGAGTCTGAGCTATGGAAATGCCTCATAGATGAGGCCCTAGAAGGAATGCCCCCAAAACAGAAGCCTACCAACACAAGGCTGAATTTTCAAGAAAACTTCTGTTGGTATAACAAGCTCCCTAATGCACTTAATACTAACTCTTCCCTGGTTTCTTATATAACTTGGAAATTCAAGTCAATCATGCTTGTTAGACTTCCCTAGAACTGTCACGAACCCAACAATATTCTTTCAATTGTGTAATAGTACATTTCTTTATTTTGCTTAGGCTGGCAAAGCTCCACAGGCTAGTTTCTCTCCATCTCTTTTCCAGGGATCCTATTACCCAAACACTGAAGCAGAAACTGCAGCTCAGTGTAGTGAATGGACAGCTTCATCTGCGGGGAAGAAATGGGTTTTGATTCACCATGCGATGAACTGGCTGATACCGTAACACAGCGCAGCTCAAAATCAAACTGCTCGGCCTTGGAGAAGCACAAGGAAGATGAATAGAGGTCGCTAATATTTAGTCACCAAGACCTCTATAAAAGTCAGAATACTTAGACTGCAGTGACCCAAAAAGGCCACTGAACTAATAAAACAATAGAATCCATGAAGTATGAGAAAGAGAAGAACTTAAAAAAAATGGAAAAGGATCCATCCAACCAAACGTTGACTAAAGGCACTGATAAGGGGAATTAAATGCTCTGTGTTGTACCCTAATAACCCAAAGAAAATCTGAAACTTCAAATAATGAGAACAGCAGGGGTCAGCCTTCATGTCCCCCAAATCACATATGACTAAAGATGAGATCTCTCTAATGGGTAAGCAGCTGCCTAACAGAGTGATGATAAAACTAGTTCAAGTACTTGTATTGCAGCCTTGCTGTGGCTTTCCAGTTTCCCAGTGGTTTGGTACTGTGAGAATACTTTCTGGGACATTCATCTCCTTCACAAAACATCATCTCATCAGCAGGTAATGTGTGACATCCTGGCTGGCACTCCCAGGAGTGAAGGGAAGGATTTAATGAGCACAGACTCTGAATCACTTCCTGATTAGGACTCAAAATGAGTTGACTTCATCTTCACCAAGGAAAAAAAAATTAAAATTAAAGTCTTTGTGCAGAAAAGGCAATGGACAGTTTTAGCTCATGCATCTGTATATACTAAACCCTTGATTTCCCTGAAGAGTTTAGGATGACAGACTATCACACGTTAAAATATTGCTTTGTCAACACCAGGACACTTGTCAACTGAACTACATTTAAAACACACCTTTAACCAGCCATCCCTGCAGCACTGTGCAAGTAGCTTGTACTGACGGCCCCTTCCCAGCTTCTAGTGCTGAAAAGAACTTGGATACCTCAGTCAAAGCCTCAGGGGATGTCTCAAGCCTCAGGCTCTTGCTGCGGTCCTTGTAAAAAACAGAGGACGAGAAGACTTTTTTTCCCCCCAGTCACTTCCCCACCTTTACCAAGGGTTTGCATTCTGGTGCCAGACTGTCAGGGCACCATCACAGAAATGACACACTGAATCACCAGGCAGTGCTGACAGAGCATTCATTTCCAACAGCACCTTCTACATGACTATTATTCAGCTGCTCCCCATTCATTTAAATTAGTGTAAAAAAAATCAACACCAGAGTGTTCTCAATGTGAACAACAAACCTACCAAAGGCCTCTGGTGAAACCTGTACCCAGAGAATTGCAAACAGGGGTGTGGGGGTGAAAGAGCAAATTTACTTTTTTCCCCCAGTAGATCATCATCTTAATAACAGAGGTCTTTCACAGATTTTTTTGTGTGCCTGACTCTCACCTTATCTTCAAAGGCATTACAAGGCAGTGTTGTACCCTGATGAAAAAACAGAAAAAAATCCCACACAAACAAATTAAAATTTCCAATCCACAATGGATGGAGAGTTTCCTCAAACAAACAAAGAAGGCAGTAACATGGCAAGTTCCAGGTGGGACACTATCACTGCTTGGGTAGGCAAAGCAATAAGCTACTTTTCTATAGAGTGATATCCACAGCCATATTCCAGTTGCTGACAGAATTGCATTATTCATTTAGCAAGGTTTTTTCCCCTATTTCAATACTGAAAAATTTCAGAAAATGTATATAACAAAGTCATTCAGGCACAGCTCACTTAGGGCTGACTTGACACAATTTCGTTGGGTATTTGCCTCATTGGCCTCAAACTGCTGGGTCAACTATTCTTCTTGGATTTAATTTTCTTAATGAATCCTTTGAAAGTCTATTTAGAAGAAAAAAAAAACCCAATCTCTTCCACAGAAAGAAACAAGTGTTTATAACATTTTACATCAACTAAATATTACACAGCTTTTTAAGATAAAGTTTGACTTAAGTTATCATGGATTCTCCACTTCATGACATTTTGATGCTTGCAGTTACATGCACACACCAGATATATACATCCCATGCAACCATGTCAATATAGGGCATATGGATATTAACATATTTATGCAAATATGCTAATCTTACTATAAGGAGCTACAGTGTCTGTCCAGGGGGCTGGGGAGAATCAACCCAAGGTTAAACTATCACCCTTCCCTACATAAGCTACTGAATCTGAAACCTGGTCAAGTAGTAATTTTGAGGTGACACTAACTGTCCCAAAGGAAAAAGGTGGGGTTTTTTTCCACCAGAAAGGGATTTTGCAAAAGCGTATCTCCCATAGGTAGGTCTGGCAATCAAAAATAAAAAACCCGCTAGGAAAATCCAGTAACTTTAACAGAACAGTCTTTACCATAGCCATCATTGGACAGCTTCAACTCTAATTAATGAGAAGTTGCAATAGGAAATTTGTCAATCTATGTGAGTTTGGAAACTTGTTTTAAATATATCTTTGCTTCCACATTTCTCTACAGCTGAAATTCCTGAGAACATCCTGCACAGTCAGACCCAGTGCATGCCTGCAGATAGAGCTCAACAGATCAAGAATATTTTTCCTACTTCTCCAGGTTTTGTTTTTCAAGAAGAAACTCAACTCTCCTAGTAAAAGATGAGAAAAAGGAAGAGTAGCATATTTGAACTGTTATCTTCCAGCAGTCAGCTGGAACTCTATTGGACATCACCAAGAGGAGGAGGGAACGAATCTTACTCATGTATGCAGAACAGCAACAGCAGCTCAGGATTAGCTGCAGACAGAAAGACCATATAGGATTAACACAGTGAACCAGTCATCATGCTTACCAGAATATTCAAGAGCAAAACATTCAGAGGATTTCAGGACAGGATTTAGCAGAACTTGACTGAAAACAGCACCACAATTTGAATAAGCTTTATCGAATACCACAGCACCCAGCATCTCTTGACCAAAACGACTGGATGTGCATTCATTTCAGAAGCACTTCTTGTGTAACCATGTAAAGATTTAGTGCACTGGAAAGGACGGAAAGCTGGCAGAAAGGGGTCTGTACGAAGGCTCCAAAGTGCAGGCAGCAGCCTTACCTGCAGCATAGGAACTTTTAAATGACTGAAATGCAGGGTAATTATTGTTATTGTCAGATGCAGAGTCAGGAACCCAACACCACTTAATCAGCTTCTGCTGCTGAATTATAGGCTTTCATTGTTGCTTCTTTCTTTCTGCAACACCTTGACAGCTATGCCAGCCTTACTTGTGCTAAGGATTGCCAATAATGACAAAAGGGATACCCTCAGCTTCATATTTTAGGTTGGATTACCTGCATTAGAAGACTGTATTTAAAAAAAATAAAAATGTATTCAACTGAAAAAGTCTTATTGCTGTTATGGCAAAACCTGGTTCTACAACACTTCAACAGCAGGGAGCTGAAGTGCTCCTGGAATAGCTGCTTGTGCTATCTTACCAGCTCTGGAGCAGTTTCCCAGAAGGAAGTGAGGCATCATTCTTTGATCTACCACAGATCCATCACTGTTTCCATCTGACAGGACTTAGCAGTAGACAAGGACAAGTGGAAACAAGCTGGCATGGGAGAAAACACTCCCTGCACTTCTGCACCCACTGAGTGCATCCTTGCTCTCTCCAGACCAAAGTTACTCCTTGATATAATTTCCCACATAGTCAGAGGAGCTACACATCAACAAGCAACAGGTTCACAGTCTGGCCCTCTTCTGAGCCAGCCCCTCTAACAGAGAAGCCCTTCAGAGCAGGCACAGCCCCCTGGGACTGAGCTCACCTTTGCGTTTTGCCCATTTTAACTTAGGTACTGCAGAGTAGAAAATCAGCATAACAAACAACATAAAGCTCAACTTGCTGAACCTGGGCGTTCAGTTTAAAAATCAGCTCCATACGTTCATGCCGTGTAGGTGTGCTAGGAGAAGTCTTACTAATTGCCTGGGCAAGCACTGCCTTAAATCTTTTTTGGCTGCCGATTCCAGCCACTACACTTGTAAAGCATTCCCACTGACAGGCACACAGACTGATACCCAAGTAGCCAGAGCACGGAAAGGACAGCAAATAAATGGCAAGTGGTAACGCTGTCGATGTTACATGATACTGTAACCTAATCCTGCACACGCTCCTCACCAGTGCCTGGAAAGTGCTCTCCAAGTGCCACTGGCGTCCCCAAATAGTCACTCTCTCAGCTGGCTGATCACTAACTGCCTTTATTAATCTGCAGTCCTGGCCAACCTTTGAATAGGCACATGAGCTTGTCCATCTTAAACGCTCTTGGTTTATTTTCCTACACTCTTGCTGGCAGTTTACACAGCAGTAACGATTGAAGGTGCACAAGGACAAAACCCCAGTCCATGGTCAACTTGGCCATTCATCCTGAGACAAGGGATACACACAGAAAGGCAGCTGCAACACGTGAGGCTGCTGCAGCCATTGGCCATGCTTTACCTGCCCTGTGGGCAAATTAAGCTGATCACTCTTCATCACTATTAACACACTGATAGGTAAGAATAAATAAGTAAAATAATTCAAGCCTTGCCTGCAAATTCCTCTGAAATTCCTGGCAAAGAAAGCTCAAACCCTTCCCAGTGTAACAGCGGGCAGGAATCACCAGCTAAGTTAGCTCTAAAGGCAAATATTCCATTTTCACAGAGAGATGCAGTGTGCCATAATATGAATAAGGAACAAAGACCCCTTTCATTCTGCTGACAAATACAGTATAGCATGTCACAAATCACAAGGGGAGCAGACAACACAATGGCAGCAATTAAATGGGTGTCTTTTTATTGAGAAATACATATAATGACTGACTATGTACACTCCCCTCCTCCCCAGACCCTCGAGAATTGAACTGGCTAACATGGCTGGAAGTATTTAGGGATGTTACTTCTGTTACACAGAAAACTATCTTAAAGGAGGGGTATATTGAGCCAGTGTAGCAGGATGCCCACAAATGCAGAAATAGATGTTTGGTTTTATCCATGTTATACACCTTGTTTATTGCAATTCACACACAGCTTCCGCAACTCATTCACAATTGATGTATTTCTGGTGAAGCTGAAAAAAAATATGCCCCCTTTTAACTCTCTCACTGCTGAATTCCAACTGAGACACCATCTCTGCCTCCTCCATCCTTGCCCTCTGCCCTGGAGAGCCATCCTGCTCCCGAGAGATTCACTTCCCAGCCCTGACACCTGCTTAGTTTCAGGGATATTTGCAGGGAAAAAAGAAAAAAGAAAGAAACCAAAAAAAACCCAAAAAACCCCACAAAACCAAACACCTTCCTGGCCCCGCTATGCCTTTAAGCTGTAACCAGCCTCTCTGAGCCTGTCCCCCTCTTGCTCCAGAGCCAGCACAGGGGACCGCTGTCCAGCTCAGCTCCGGGGTCCAGCACCTTGTCCGGCGCAGTGACCCCAGAGGCCGATTGTCGCCTCCCGCTTTCCCTCCAGCGTGTGCGGCCGTCTCGGGAGCCGCTCCATTTCTACTCCCGATGAGAGCATCCCTCGTGGGGTCTCCTTCCTGCCCCCTCCCCGGCTGAGCCTCGGCAGAACAATGCGGGGACAGACATTTAGCAACACCTGCTGTATCGCATTAATATGCACAGGGATGTATTGATGGTTTTTCCCATCCAGCACTAAGACCGCATTGTTCGGGGCGATCCATGAGTGGATCGCTCCCCCCCACCAGCGCCGGCACCACAAGCCCCCTTCTGACATGTCCCCTTGTCTCCCAGCCCGGGCTGACGACCACGTTTAGGAATGCACTTCATTAAATCGGAGCTGCCCCATTCCAACCTGCAATGCGGAGGCAGTACAAAGCCAGCGCCACGCTTCCTCCCGCATTTCTTTCAAAAGCCCCATTGTTCGGCAGGCATCTGGTCCTGATCTCAGCCTATTCGTGCCCATTGACCCCGCTTTTCGCAGCACACCCGCTCGCCAACGGGCCTCACGTAAAGCCTGCTTGATGAATTAAAAAGCAGCACTAGCCATCTGTCCTCCCAGGCTGGGCTAAGGCTGTCAGCCCCGCTCCGCAGCTCCCTTCCCACAGCCTCCCCTCGCATCCCGCTCGCTCCTCATGCACAACCTGCAGCTGAGGAACCGCTGGGTTCGCTCAGTAAACACAGACCCAGCTCATCACATTCGCTGCTTTTCATTTCTTATGTTCGCATCTAGGAGAGAGGGGGGGAAAAAAAGAATACAACAGAACGTTCTCACTTGCCTGAGTCCTTCGAAATTCAAGCACAAATACAAGATTAATCCTTCCTTTGTAAGGTCTTGTCTTTAAGTCGTGGTATGTAATGATCCTCAGCACTGCAGCAGAGGGGAATAAAAAATGCAGGGATCATAAGCAGGGGGAGGACAGGGCTTACTTACATCAGGGTTTCTGCCACATGACAATAGGTTTGAGAGGGAAGAATAAGCTGGCAGCAGCAGCTGACAGTGCAAAAGGGAGAATGCAGAAGCCTGCCTTTTATATTATTGGTGACATTTCTAACACATGACAACAATTTCCATCTGTATTTAAGCTGGGAGTGTGAGGAAAAGAGCATTACATCACGACTCCTCTATTCCTAGGGGCTGTGGAATATGTAGGCCAGAGGGATTAAAAAGCACCTGTGTATGCCGGAGATCTGAAATACCACGAGGCAGATTCCCCCCCCGCCCCTTCTTTCTCCCTCACCCTTTTTATTTCTGTATCCCCTTCACTGAGCTGCTGTTTGAGAACATGCCCAGGGAAGTGCAGAATGGTATTGTCCTACTTTGCAAGGCACGAGCATGGGGGAATGATGCGAATATGTATTTCTAGGTCTGCCTCTCCCTCCGCAGGAGATAGAGCACTCATTTTTGCAAGCAACCAGGCAGAATACAGAGCATCTTCCTGTTTTCTGTCGTGCTCGTCCCAAGGGCTTGGAGTTTCTCTTAAAGTACCAACTTTCATCTGCCTTTTAAGTCTGCAGGGAATTTCAGTGACAATAGCAACGATGATTTCTTTCCCCCCCCCTTTCTTCTACAGCCAACACATGCCTGTATCTTTTTAAAAGTAAACATCCCAAACAGGGGACAAAGATATTTTGGAAAAAGCATTTGACTGCTTCAGAGCCAGCAGGTGTCCGTCTTGGATGCTTTCCACACATCTCACAGGACAGGATCGCTTGGATGCAGCACCGAAATCCCAGAGGAACTCCAGCCTCGCAAGGAAACCTTCCCCCCTGCAGCTTCGGAGGGGTTTGTGCAGCTCCACTGAGACAGGCAGGGACATGGGGATCCCAAGGATCACATGGGAGGTGCTGGTGGGGTGGGGACAGCACCTGTCACCACAGCTCCAACAAGATGTCTCGAGCCACACCAGCTGAGAGCCATCACCGGCAAAGCAGCTCCACGCAGGTGTGGACACAGGTGACAGCTCTCAAATTTACAGCACGTCTGTGCAAGGGCCAGGGAATGTAAGGGAAAAAACAGCATCCTCTCCCACTGCCAAACCTGGCAGCAAATACAGATGCTGCCCTTGCTGAAGTACCCAGACCCCGAAAGTGTTTGAACTGGGTAGGGGCAAAATACCACTGAGAGCCAGCAAGCCTTGTATTACCTTTATAAGAGAAATGGCCACACACGAGCAGGAGACTGGCCTGATTGTAAATATATAAAACCGTCTCAACTTTATGGGACATAAACATTTTCATGAAAACACCAGCTGGCCCAAGTTGCTGGCCCATTATATGCCTCTTGTTTAAAAAGAAAAGATAAAAATTCTTTGTTCAAGATTACCTTCCTGATCTTTCAACAATGGCCTCATTGAGCCATAGGCTGTTTTCTGAGTCTGGCCAGCTCACAGCTGCCATGGGAAGTCCAAAGCCTTTGATAATGTTGGGTTTAGAATACAGGATACAGTAAATCTGAAGACTGCAATACGAAAATAAATAACTCTGAATTCCTTGCCCCTCCTCTTCATGTCCACAAAATAAAAAATCTGCACAAGCCACACTGAAACTCTCAACCAGATGATACTTCAATAAGGCAGCACCTGAATGGAACATTCCAGAAAAAAGCCTCTTTATTAAAAAAAGAAATAGAGCGTTTTACTTCACATTTATTCAGAGATGCAGCTCCCCAATCATTTATGAAAACTCTTTCATAAGATTTAGAAGAGGGGAAAAAGGAAACAATGAAATGACTGATTTTTAATCTGGGGTTTAAAGGCTTTTTTCTTTCTCCCAAAAAAAAAAAAAAAGTCCCACACACAAAGAAAGAAATTCAATGCAAACCTCTGTTTCTGTATCATGAAAGCCCCTTCTAGCACTAGAGTAATCAATTTCTCAGAGCTTGTGTGGTCTACAGCAAAAGCCAAAGAAGGTATTTAAGTTTATACAGCCTTCAGCATTTTGAAGGTTTGCTTTTGAAATACAACATGTTTAAATTTTATACCATTTTTTACATTTCATTATGTCTTAAGAAAATGGTTGCTGCCAGTAGAAAAAATAGAAGGGAGAATAAATGAAATTCAACCTGTTTTTGAGCCATTTGCCCATTCTAAAATCAGAGTAACTCAAAGTTGCACCATGAAAATTATTACAATTGTAAGTACAGCTCTCATCATTATGTTATACCCAATCTTAATTTAGCATCGAACACTTTGGCCCATATGAACAAATTAAAAATACTAAATAAGAGTGGTGCTCCAAAACCAAGCACCACTTGTATCCACACAAATTTACAGAAACAGTAAAGGAAATACTTTGTTAGGTGTATGAACTCTACCTTTTCTGGAGCTGAAAGTCAAAGGCAAACCATAAATCACTTCAGGATGGGGAAAGGAGTCTTTTGTCCTTACCGTAACCCCAACTTCCCACCATGAAAGAAGACCATCTTGAGACAAGATTTTACAGCTGGGATTTAACTCACAGGGTGGGAAAAAGTGTGAGATAGAGCACTCTTGTAGGTAGGAACAAACTTCTCCAACAGACTTCTCATTCTTTCATCAGTACATTTTGGATCCAATTCACTTACCATGTGGGAACAGCAAATGGGGAACAAACTGTGAATTCAAATAACTGTAAACTCAGCAACACGTGGAAATAAAACACAGATGGTGCACTTCAGATTAAGGGTCAGCATTTCAGCGTCACTTTCCACTTTTACATTGTGATAGGTGATGTATAACAACCACCTCCTCCTCGAGACAGCGCTCTAATTAAACCATGACTCACTTAGGAAAACAAGGAGGCAAGTGATACCTCTGCAGAAGCCTCCTGCCAGTCCAGAGGAGCTAAGGTTACTTGGTTAAGCTGCAGTTCATGGTTTTGTCGCTGGAGTGATTGGAAGTTGTCTCTGCCGGACAACACAGCACAAAAAAAGGTTTTTCTCTAGTGTTTCCAGCTCCCAGACACACTGCAGCAGGGCTGCTCTGCCTGGCAGAGCTGTGCCCAGCATCCCCTTGGTGCCGTCTTCACCACCTACAACTCCAGCAAGAGTTTGTAAAAGCTGCTCTGATAGCAAAAGCCAAGAACACAACAACTGCTGCCAACATTTCCCTGTGCCAACCCTTAGGGAGTGCCCAGTCCTAAAACACCTCTTCAGGTCTGCATCATGCTTGTCTCAACAGTGGGTTAATTTTATTCTTTAAAGCCCATTTTGTCCAAAATCTCAGGAATGGAATTTAGGATGACTTTATTCTGGCTGTTAAGTGTTAATTGCATGCCCAGGGCCCTCTAGGAAAGGGTGTGCTTGTAAGCACAAGTTCAAAGAAGAAATAAAGGAGTAAGTACAGATCAGATGACAGAAGAACCATAAATCTATAGGAGCTTCAAATGCCAGATAGAGAGGAACAGTAGTGATTGTAAGGTGATTATTACCTTCAAAATATGCCAGAGGTTGTTTATCAGATCAGAGTTAATGAGGGAGAAATCTAATAGTACCATAATATTAAATTTACCACTTTAATGGTATCATCAATGTTCTATAATGTGGGCAATTTACAGAATGTCTGTCAATGTGATTCTCCAGTGTGGTTATTTACACAGGAGCAGCACTATTGCATCTCATCAGCTGTTCCCTTACAGAGAACAGGGTGTTTTGCAGAGGACTGCGAAAGTCTGAGATAGCAAAATATATCTTTAAAATGATGGGAATGCAAAAATGGGAAAGATATTTATGAACACAATGGGGCATTTTCATTCCTGAAAGAACTGGGTCCACCTCTGCCCCACTACTGAGTCCAGCCTTCCTACTTCTGCACTGCCATGTAGCACCCTCCTGGGTTTTCACTGACTCTCTTGCACATCTTGCAACCCCTTCTCAAAATCTTACACACGCAGATTTAGGAGAACAGCTAAAAACCTCATTATTCAAGCACATTTTCAGCTCTCGTGTGCTATTCCCCTCTGAACAAAGCAAAACACCAAAAAACTCGCTGTAGAAGAACATGGTCGAAGATGGCAGTAAGGGCTCAGAAACTAATAGGCAAATTAAAACAGTCAAAATCTCCAGTTTCAAAGTTTTGATTGCTAACTCAAGATCTGTGAACACCAGGAGATGGTAGTGCTGTCATTATTATTAGCCATCTCCTCACGTATTCAAGGAAGAGTTCACTAAAAGCAGAAGCTTAATTTGGAGTTCCTCCTTCCCGCAGCACCTGCTCCAGCCCCTCAGTTCTGAGGTTTGCCAGTACAAATCCCTAATACAGCAAAGAGTACCTGCACAATTTTAGCATACGACAAATCTCCAATTAAGTAGCTTTAAATTTTGGTATTTGAGTTGCCATGATGGTCTGAGATAAAAATGAAGTATCATCAATGCCTATAAGCTGTACTGCTTCTTCCTACAGGCCTCCTTTTACCAACATCAACATTTGTTTACTGCTTTTTCCCCTCGTAAATGAAGTGTTAAAACCAAAGTTCAAAGAAATGGTGCAGGTAGTGAATGAATGATGAAGTATAAAATGTAATTCAATAGCAGATGATGCTTCCCAAGGTCTTTGATGTTTTTTTTCCATCTTCAGCTCCAAAAAGACCCTGCAAGTAGAACTGTCCACCCGATTACTCCGTGATACACGTTTCATTTTGAAGATACATGAGCCTCTCAAAGAGCCATTTATTAAACATTTCCATTTAAATAATAATTTTCACAATCCTCAGTCAAACAGATGTATTTCCTCTTAAATCACTAATTAAGAGCAGTCTGGGACATTGCAAAGCCCTTTAAAAGGAATTCAGGGAACTAGTGTCCCCCTTAAACAAATCTGTCCTGGCAATGACCCAGGAATCTTGACTTCATAACTCAAAGCGGTAATTATTCAAGAAGACATAAAAAAAGGATACATCTAGACTGTTAGGACTCAGAAGAAAGATTTGTTTGTCCTTCAATAGGGGCAGAACTAGAAATATTTCTTCTATTTTTTTTACCTTCTTATTCACTTGTCGTGGGGGGAAGGAAATCAATGAAGATTAATTTACAGAGTTATTCCCAGTAAAGGTACTGGATATGACTCTCCCCAAAGAAAACCAGCTAGCAGAATCTAAACAGCTTTATAAATGATTACATGGCTAATCGCCTCTCTGCTGAAATAAAGACAAAAAGGATTTAGAGGAAAAATACAGCATGCTTTATATGAAGAAGCACGGTACTGTTAAAAAAAAAGAAAAAAGCATAATTTTTTGAGGATGAAATGTGACAACTCCGCACCCCCACCAAAGCATCAAGAGCTTGCATCTGCCCCCGCCCCCCTGGGCTCCGAGGCTCTCACGGTAACTGTGTGTGACTGGGAATCACACAGCACTTCCTCCTCTGCAGTCCCACTGGTTTTGCCCACGCTACACTGCAGGTATCACACTGGACCAGAGTAATATCATATCCATGGAATTTACAGGTGTTCCTTTTCAAACAGTGACATCTTCGATGAAAGAAGCCCAAGACTTGTAACTGCAGAACCATCAACACACCCAGGCACAAACATACCTATACAGTGATGGGCGCTTTCTAGAGGGAGTTAATCATGAAATACCAAATGTGAAGCCCAAATGTAAATGTGAGTGGGAAAGCAGCTTAAAGAACACTACACATTTGATTTTTCCTCATTTTAAACCATTCCTTTGGCTTGGAACACACGTTCTCTTGCCTTGTAGCATAATCAATACTCTGTAAGCCTTGAACAGATGCATGGTGGTAGTTGAAAAGAAATCAAACTGCCTAGAAATCAAAAGCTGTGGCACTGCAGCCATCACAAGCGATCTAATCAGGACCCTGGGACACCCTATGAAAAACTATGGCAGGACAGAGCTAATTTTAAAGTAAATAATTTGGGGTAATTCATCTCCACTCTTCAACCTCCAAACAGCAGTACCTGCTCTCAGCTCTGATTTATTTTCTGCTTTCCCAGAGACTCTCACCTTAGAAACCTTCATGTTTTAAAACATATGCACATTGTTTGAGCTACCTAAATATCCACTCACAGATGCTTTGCCACAGTACAAAGCAACTGCAGTGGAAAAAAAAAAAAAAAGCAAATTTAAGTACACTAGGGACTAACAAAGCAAACAAAGAAAACTAGCCCTGTAATCTCTTCCCACACTTCTTACCCAAATCTCCTTTGGCAAGCGGCATGGGACAGCCTACAAGGCTGAGCTCCTCTGCTTTGTACTGTTCTCTGGTGCCTCATGCAATTTCAACTGGGTGTACAGTGAAATGCAAAAAGCTATTCCTCACAAACGGATAAGCAGATGGAGTAATATTTGCTATCATAAGTGCTTTTATTTCCAAATTTAAAAAAAACCAAAACAAATAAACAAACCCATCCCCAAACAATAGTCCCACTGGCACAAAACGTGCTATTGATCTGAAAGGACAGACCAGATGGAAAAAAGGTCTGAAGTCTCCTAGATTAAACAAAAATAATTGTCTACAGAAAGGAACTAAACTACAGACACATTGGACCTGTTGCTCAAAACAAGGTATTCTCTCTTTTAAAAGTGAAAACACATCTGGTTCACTAACATGTGGAAGAATTATAACCTTGAAAACTGCAGGAGACAGTGCTGCAATTCGGCACTCCCTGGAACACGGCTACAAGGGTTTTCTAAAACCACTGGTTGTACTCAGGACACAGTCCCTGCTGAAAATACAGGAAAAGGTAAATGTGTGTACATAGCTGGCATGGAAAATATGCCTCTTATTCTACAGAGTTAGATTAACTCAGAAGCAAATGTTCTTGAGAAAAAGTAATATCTTTACATACTGCTGGTACCCATATGTTGTGCCCCAGTGATAAGGCTACTATTTGAAAAATATTTAAAATTTTTTTCCTAACATAAATCTTGTAAAACAATTAATTATTTTTTGTGTTAGAGAAGAGTCTGCTGTTCCTCACCTTATCAGTGTGGGCTTTCAAATGAATATTTCATGGACACTGCAACTATTTCTCATTACAAAAGCAGAATTACACCTCTAGGAAGGGAACTGCAACAAAAGGTACTTGGATAATAAATACGGCTGCAGATCTGGAAAGCTTTTGAGAATTCAAAGAACATTTGTGTACATAAATTGATGATTTATTGCCTGGGAAGAAAACTAATGTGCACTGTCAGGGATTCTGTTTATCCTTAATAAAAATTAGTAACTAAAAATACCTTTGAAATTGTGACTCAAATATCCTCACATGTAAAAACACATTCATTTGTAACATAAAGGTCTTTATGCTTCACTTCAGTGATTTTTCCCAGTATATTGATATACTTTTATACCAAATATTCTAAAGAAAAGAACCTTCTGTAAGCTGATTTGTATATTCCCTTCTATCAATTCTTACCGAAGTTCACTTATGGGGAACCCAGAGCTACAGGACTTTAAAAACTATCCTGGGAAATCACCTAAGTCTGCATGTTTGACAGCAGTTTCATCACACTCCAGCCCATTTAGTCTCCCTATCCTCCATTACCTGCAGATGATGGTGGTTACACATGTAGCAGCTAATCGGGCTCCTGGAGCAACCAAACTACCTTTTGGAACTTCAATTATCCATGAAAACCATTAATTCAGATCGCAAGCTTCAATGTGCTCTTCTACACCCACTTACTGTAGTTTGTCCTATCAATACCGTGAAGTTTCCTTGTTCAATATTGTTTTCCTCAGAAAGGAGACCTTTCCTTTGCACCAGCAGATCACTTGGAATAAAGGAATTTGCTCTCGGATTTCCCACTGAAATGTGAGAGAGCTCAGGCCAGCCAGGTGCCTGGGTGTCGCTGGCTTTTTCTAAGCCTCCTCACAGATCACTTGACACTTACACTATTGATTTTTATCCATTTCTTTCCATTTTCCTCCACACTCCCCTATAAGACTAACCACAACAGTTGGAGCTACTGTTCTGTAATTGAAGACAGAGGAACAGATCAAACTCTGGGAAGGTGAGAGAACAGACAGCAGAAATGAAAGTGGTAAATCTCTAATGTTCACATCTCCAGCCAATTAATCCCAGGGCATGTACTTGTTTTGGGAAAGTGAATCAACTGTTGAATGATGACTTCCTGAAGGTTTAAGAGCCAATTTTGTGAAGAAGAGGGGAATAATAAAAGAATGCCGTATAGTGTCTAGTGTGACACCTAAGACTTAACTCTAGTTAAACGCCACGGCACTGTCCTCATTTCATCTGCCATCAAAAAGACCTTGCGCCTTCCAGAGTTTTGCTTCTGAAGGGCTGGCAAAGAAAGGAATGGCACACTACTCAAATAAGATAAACGCAGAATGCACATGAATAGGGAAGGGACTGATGAGCTGTTATTTCAGTCGTGTCTGCACCAGGTATAATGCTTTGGCAAGAAAAGGCGCAGATACAAGACCCATCACAGCTGCCTCTGCATGTCACACAGGACTGAAACAAGTGGAGAATCAAGTAAATGGAAAAAAAAACAAACCAACAACAACATGCTGAGATAAGCTTTTATGGAAATAGTATCATCTCTCTGATTCTTCTTGATGCACTTTGAAAAGAAAACTGCTGTCAGCTTGTTGAGAATAAGCAACTAGGACAAATGGCCAGTACTGCTTGTTTATGTTAAACAGATGCCCTCTACCATCATTTCAAAAAGAGGAAGATAATCCTGTCTGTTCAGCCTCCTGTGAACAGTGGTTTAGAAACACTGCATTAGTACCTTGAAGTGAGTTGCTATCACATATCTTCCTCAATTAACACTATTGCACAGATATCTCAAGGTAAGGCTACATGGAAACACCTATTAAATGGATATACTCTTACATGTAAGCTAATTCAGTGGCTGAACTACACTAACTCCTTCAAAGATTTGTCCATTGTAGCGTGGCTTTATAACCACTCATGCACCATCCAAGTACATAAATGAGGTGTCCTGCCTTTTCCTTACTCTGTCTTGGTCCTAGCTTTTGATGCTCAAGTTGTGAATTCAGAGGAGAATGCTTTGGGTCTGTAAATAAACCCGTGGGTTTGGTGTGATAGTAACAGCCGAGCCACTTGCGACTCACAACCACCAAACTTGAAGGCCACCTGGAATCTTGTCACAGCTGTTGTTTACTACAGAACGTGGCAGAAAAGAATCAACTCAGTGGGGAGCTGAGGACTCAGAGGAAGTGTCAGAGGGGCAGGTAGCACTGAGGAGCAGAGGAAGACTGATTTGCAAAAACGTGTTTCATTCACCTACTTATTTCAATAATATGTCACCTTTGGGTCCATTTCAGTGTCTCATTTTTTTATGATAGTTACCACATTTAGAGATCAAATCCTCTGGTCTCTCAGGAAACCATCCCGTGCCACCCCTATAGGCAATGCTTACATAGCCTTTGGGAGCTGACATCATCCCTCAATGGTTCACCAGAAAATATATTGAACTCTTAAACCAACTCTCCTAAAGAAAAAAAATCTAAATGATGCTTAAGAGTCTGTCACTGTCATATGAAATAATGAGGTCGAGTCAGACTTGCTGGATCTTTCCTCCCCTCTGCTTGACCTCTGTCTCCTACACAAGCTACAGCCGTGCCTTCACTCAGTCCCCGAGTCAGCCAAGCACACAACCAGTGTCTGTGAGAAACAGAAGCCCTCTGGGTTTTCTCACCACCTGTACCAAACCAGTCAAAGCTGAACCACATGCTATTCGTCCCAGAATTTCTGGGGAAGAACTGGTAAACGTCACCTTTCTCCATTTTGCATTTACTAATTATCACTTCATTTAGCCCTTACATCAGTGCAATAAAAAGCAGCTGTCGGGCCAAGCATGCTCAGTCCAAGTGACCTTGTGTTCTTGTTTGTGTTTACCACATAATCAGCAGGGAATTCCATTTTCAAAATACAAGGCTTCATAATCCATTAGCACTAGAGATTGGTCCAGGGCTCTGGATTTACTGGTCACATGTACCAAGGAATAAAAATATGAGCGTACAGCCAGATTAATCTCCGGACTTGTAAAGCATCCCCACCCACTGTCCATGGGTCAGTTTCATTCAAAGTCACATATGAATATTAGCACAATTCTTAAATACCACTAATGCCCTTCCCACAGTACATGAAGAAAAAAATTAAATGCTACCTGCCTGACAACTCAGAAAGTATGAAGACACACAATAACTAGCACCATTCTCAGATTTTCCATTTGTTTCGTAAGTGGAACATAAATACTGATGTTCCTATTAATACACCAACAACCCATATCTTCCCCACCTGTTTCTAAAAGGCAGGAATCATTTCCACTGCTCTTAATTTTAAATCAAAAGTCTTTAGCAAGTCCAAGCAGTTTAACTCACCATCAAGTTCAATAAATCAAATAAAAAGAATCAATGGAAAGCATTTCAAAATGTAACCTTGGTAACGTGTAAAATGCTTCCCCACAAGTTACACTCATTTGCTTTATTTGCTGCTTTAGGAAATGAAATATAACACATAGGCAGAAGGACATTAGTATCACAACATTGCATCTCCCAAGCCTAACACTGCATGTGCTCTCCTGGAAGGCACTTTTTGCACTGTGCTTTAAAAATCTGCAGCCTGGCAAGTTAGGCGATTGAAAAATAATCATATTTCATGTTGACAAAATGGAAAATGGAAGTGTTCAATAGGAAATTATAATTCATATTTATCCTTTATGTCCATGCACAGCACTTTAAACGTAATTTGTTTCATGCTTTCCACTGATAAAATGAGAATAAACTCAATGGTGTTATAACAGCATCTGCCATTTGAAGAATCAACATTTATCAGTGTTACCACCCAATTTTAACTTTGGTCTTACACAGCTCTTCTGTATGCAGCACTCAGACTGAAAATGGCAATTACTCTGTGCACCATTATGTGATATTTGTTGGCAAACACTCATTTTTGAGTTGCAACATAATCATTCAATATTTATGTAAGTCTATCAGGATAAACAATCTCCAATTCACACAGAGAGAAAAGTTCAAAATATTTTGCTGTTCATCTCAGTATCCTGTAACTAAGATGTTTACTAGTTCTTATCCCATCCTGATCTGAAAGGCATGCCATTATTCCCACAGCTCATCCAGGTTAAGTAGGAAAACCTTTTCTTTACAATAGTGTTCCCTGGCAGCTCAAGAATGTCAAACAGAGGTGAAACAAAGTAGGCTCACTCTCCACACTTCGTATGTCTTCCCAAAATGCCAAGGACAGTCTCATTTTGAGTAACGATTCTGACCTTCTAAATATTACCACACTCCAGACTTCTCAGGTTTTCTCCTGCTTAGGTTTTTTGGTGGGGTTTTTTTTCTTTTTTTTTGAGTGAAAGTGAGCATTTTTTTCTCAGCTTTACTAACTTTTGCTGCTTATCTCCCATGTGAATCGAGTACAACCTTCCAACAGTGGCAGTTGTCTGCTACAATGGCACCCAGCCATAAAGCATTGTTCAATTCTACTAGTTAAATAAGCATCAGAATTAAAGTTCTGCTAAGGAAACCAAAATAGGATCAGTTTTTTTATTCATAGGTTTCAAACCAATAAGGAACATTCACCATCATTATATTAATATAGAATACTTCTATGGCAAGCACTCACTTTATGGCAGCTTTTTTAGGGTATTTCTCTAAAGTAGGCATTAAGGGCTTGCATCAAACCATCAGCTGTTCCAAAAAGGCAATCAAAAAAGCAGAATTCAGGGATGAGTCATTTTCCTTTTCAACCCAACCTCAACCCTATCTGCTGTCACACACAGAAGTCTGCCCAAGCTGAAAACAGTCTCCCCCAGAGCTGTGCACACCACCACAGAAAGGCTCCTCAGAAATAAAGATGAAATTCAAGTACGTGTAGTCTAGCAGGCCGAGGTTTTGTTACTTACAAGGCACAGCATGGCGATAAAGGTTGTCTCTAATAGTCTGCTGCAAGTCGTGATCCGGCGATCCTTTCTGAAACCTCTGGTTGAGATAATGCCGCAGATCTTTGTTCAGTCTGCTTCCTGCAAAGAAAAAACAGCCATTTATTTATTTCTAAATGCACACAATTAACATTTCCAATTGAGGCAAATGTTAGATTTCCATTCAGAGTCCCCTAAATTATGGCATGCTGACTTTACGAGCGGAGGCTCATCTTCCTCTACAAATGGCTAATTACCAAAAATAACTCGCTGTAAACAAGAGGTCTCTCTTGTCTCATAATGCATCTTTCTTCCTGTGGTGTTAAACAGATCATCATTCCCTTTTATTACTTATTTGTCTGAGCAAATGGAAAAAGACAGATGACGGGAAAAAAGAAAAATAAAAAAGGTAGAGTATTGCTTTTGCAAGTCACTGGGGGGTGAGCTGGGCAGACAGACAGAAGGCAAAAGCTGCTCCCATTGGAGGGACTAATAAAGCTGAACATGGCACAAAATCAAACAAGTGCTATACTTTGTATTGCTATCTCATACAGCCCACAGCAGGAGTTAGAAAAGAATTGACTGAAGGAGTTAAGAGCACCCAAAGTCCTTAAAAACAACAAAATAGTATCCAATGCTTTTCACTTTAATGTATTTATTCCCCCATTCAGTTTTGAACACTTTCAGAAGTGTGCCAGAATAAGATAAAAGAGTTAAAAACAAAACAAAAAAAAAAAAAAAAGAAAAAAGAAATGTAGCTGTTAATGATCATTGCCAGTTGCTGAACACCAAATCCTTTCTTGTAACAGCACATACAAGCTGAAGAAACTTAATGAAGTTTTTCCCCCTGAAATATTTCCAAGATGGGAATAGGGAGTAACATTGACATTCATTTGACTGACGAGCAAAAACAGGGATAGAAACTCTTCTGTTCTAAAAAGAAAAAAAAAAAAAAACCAAAAAAAACAACAAACACCGGAAAAGCTTCTGAGAAATGCAACCAGGACAACCAAAGCCAGGAGCAACACAAGGGCCAAGAGAGCGGGCCTGGGATGCTGCAGCCTGTTGTGGACATTGTCCCGAGGTCAGCTGGGGACTGGGCACTCCCTGCCTCTCCCAGCACAAGGACTGGGAGACACCCAGCAGAGCTAATGGGAGCCTGGTTCAGAATCACGCAGCGGGGGCAGCAGTTCACACAGGCTGTGCAGATCTCACTGGAGAGCGCTTTCAGTGCAACAAGGTTATTGAGGAGACTGAAGGGGAAATGGAAAAGACAGACCCATGGGGGGGGTTGCAGAATCATAGAATGGTTTGGAATCGATTTAGAGTGGGTTGGAAGGGACCTCATCTTGTTCTTATCCCCTGCCGTGGGCAGGGACACCTTTCACTAGACCAGGTTGCTCAATGCCTCATCCAACCTGGCCTTGAAAAGAAGAGGGCCTAGGAAATCCCTTGAGCTGAAAATAATTGCTGGTGGCTGGGGAACCTGGGAAAGAAGTGGGGGAATATCAAATATCTTGCTCTTTTCCTTTCCTTTGCCAGGCATCTTAATTATGGCCTCAGCTGGAGCCAAAATGCTGGACCCTGAGCTGAACCGCTGCAGCCTTTTCCATGGGCTTTTATCATTTGCATTATGATTTTTTGGGGATTATTGAATATGTAATGCAGAGATCATCTCTATACTTCTGGACACTGAACATAGCACCACAGTTGCAGATTCCTGGCTGGAGCCTCTAGGAATCACAGCAGAGCAAACCAAGAATAATAATACTGCAATGGAGTGCAGTTGGACAGTGGGTCTGGGAGCTGGCAGCAGTACCAGGAAATGGTGATGTGAATGTAAACTGTTACATGTCCATGGACAGGATCAGCCTACCTACCCACTGCAGCCCTGCAACATTTCAGCATAAATGTTGGTTTGAAACCAAAACTAAACACAAAAAAAATCCCCTCAGTAGTCTGCAGTACTAAGTCAAGTTTGAAAAATAACTACGTGATTTGTATTTAGGTCCTCCTGAAAGCTTTTTCTTTTAATTAAATCTCTTATGAGGAAAGGAAGGCTCAGGCAGCTATTAATAGAAGGCAAATTTTTAAAGACAAAGATGCTCATTATAGAAATGACTCAAACAAAAGAGAGATCTAATTGGCTCAATACACTTTCCTGAGTGACCCCAGCAACATCCCTGACTCCAAGGGCAGATTACCAACCCATTTTCTAACAAAAGGTCTCCAGTTACTACACCATAAAACTGGTTTCCCACATAGGAGGCACCTAGAGGGTTTCATAGACCTGTGGGCTACAGTTTTCCAATATCAGAGCTGACTTTCAAAACCCCAGATGTTTCCTACCACATTGTTTTACTCCAGAGGGAGACTGGGCACAACAAAAAGAGCATCTGCTGAAATAATAAAGCAGTTCTTCATCTTTTAACTAAACAGTCCATATTTTTCTTTGCACAAGAAAGAGTAAGACAAGGTGGTTTTTCATAGCAAAAAAAGGACAAATATGACAAACAGTCTGGACAAAATGCAAGTGTTTATTCTGGTGGAGAAATTAATGCACTGAACTGCATATATCATATAACAAACTTTCTCCCAAAATACTGTGTGATCCCCGATTCAATGATTTATGTCACAATAATATCTTGAGGTGAAAAAGCTCTGCTGAGCTAGGGCTTGTTTGATCACAGAAAATATGCAATTTACTGATGATATCTGCTTTTAGCTTCCCTCTGTGCCCATTCCATCTACCATCTCAGTCTATTATGGCCCCACTGGAAAGTTTGGTTATTTGGTTTATGCAGTACCTGGGATTTCCCAGCTGAGTCACTGAAGCACTAGTTTAGAAGGCAGTTGCAAAAACAGGGGCTCTAGAAATACTTACACTCACATGAGTGTCCCATCAGGGAGCTCACCGTGATGCTTATTTCTATTACATTTATTTTAAGTGGGAACGAAAAAAGAAAAAAAAAAAAAAAGAAGAGGAAAGAAAAAACTCAGCCCCAAAAAAGCTTGCTAAGCTACATTCCTGTTGCTAAATTCCAAAAAAGTCTTGACAGGAATAAAGGCTTCTTGCAGCCCTGAAAATCTCTGTTCTGCAGTGACTGAAACCACAGCCGTGGGCACAAGCAGGTTCACCCCACTCAGCTCACTCCACGGCATGGCAGAAGAAAATGAGCTAACACAGAAACTAACTCTATGTAGAAAGCTGCCAAAGGGATCCCCCTGGAACATGTTGGATTCTTTACCATTTCAAATGTTTCACTCCACTCTGATCTTTCCCAAAAATCTCCTCAAAGGTGAGAGGGCGTCTGCTTGGTATTGGCATTATTTAGTAGATTCTAGTGGTAGACTCAAGTTTATAAACTCTGATATACTCAGAGCTCAAAATGTATGCACCCATAATCCCTGAGAACCTGAGAAATATGCCAGTGACATTTCAGCAACCTCCTCTGTGCAAATCATAGCAGCAGAATTCATTCTGATCCTCAGGGGCCCCGCTGGCTTGTGCAAACTCACCCCGAGAACAAGCCTCACCCTCTGATGGCTTCTGTCCATACACCAGCCACCACCAGGCTGGGTGGATGGGCAGGTGCCCAGGACGAGCCGCCTTGATGCAAAAGTCCTCCCTTTTTAAAAATCCAAATCCATGTGTAAGTTGTGCTCAAGGAAACACCTGATACCGGTTTCCTTAGAGAGGAGCTGTGTTAACCAGGAGTATATACTGGCCTTCAAAACACTCCTCTGTTCTCATGGAGACTGGGTTTTACATTTCCTCTTTTGAGATCTATTCTTTTCTTCTCTGTTAAAAGCATGTGAAGAGGTCCAGCAGTGATAATAATGGAGGAACAAGAGACAGAACCCAAAACCAGCAGTTTTCCAAAGCAGAGGACACAGGTCTGAAGACCCATTGCTCAGCTCTTCCTGCTGGCCAGGACATGCTGGAAATCACTTTGTTATTTCCGGAATCAAAATTAGGCTGATATATGTAGCTTTAGAAAATGAGACATACCAAAAAAAAAAAAAGCAAAACTCATAAAAATTTACAAACTTTCATAAGTAAAACCTGTTCAAAGGTTTGTGTTGCTCTTGCAACAGTTTCTTTCTCTTTTCCCCCCCGGTGAAAAAAATGCCCTTTTTTCATGTAAAGATACAGTCAGAGAACCAGCTTTCTACTACTTCTCTCCCCACAGTACTACTCCAAATTTGAGGTGTTTCCATCTTATTATCTGAATCCTTCCTTACCTTTGAATGAAACAAAGAGCAGCTCACTAAATGGCTAGTTTTCTCAGTTATTCTTAATTATTATACTGCATTTTAGAGAATGACAATCATCCTCCCCCACCACTACATCGCAACAACAATATTTTAGTAGTAAAAAGAAACTTGAGGGGGAAACATCTGTCATAGAAAAAAAAAATAAATTACCGACATATGGTTTTCTGAGAAACAATAAACCCTGCTTGTCAGTTTTGTGTAGCTCAAAATGTACCTTAGATGGTTTTGTGATTAATGAAATATATTGACTTTTTCTGAACACGTTCTTTTCAAACCCGCAATTCTGTCACACATTTGTCCTCCAACAGTTACGCGATATAAAGTCACTAGAGAAGCTGTGCTCTGACACTTACTGCTACGGTTCCCACTTTCTGCAGGAAGAGAGCTGCATGTGGGATCATCCAGCACCGCCTTTGCTCTGGGAGAACGTCCTCTCTTCGAGAGCAATCCCACCACCAAGCAGCAGCACAGACCTGGGGGCTGAAAGCCTCTTGCCCTACTGACATCTTGGCTTCCAAGAAGGAAAGCAAACTGCATAAGTGACCAAGCAAAACCTGAATTTTTTTTTCCAAGAAAAAGCTGAGTGTGAACATCGCAAGGCTGCCAGCACCTTCCTGCCAGCTGGTGGATAGACCATGCCAGAACTGTGCAATATGTGTATTCTGAAAATATATTTTTAACTCATGTTTTATGCCTTTGGAAAGTATCATTTTATAGTTTATATTAATTACTGCAGCTGTTTTATCCCATTTCTGTTTAGAGATGGCCATAGATAATCCTGATAAAGAGCCATACTCTGACAGAGCCTATAGATGCTCGTGCAAAGATGGGTCAGGGTCAAGCCCGGGACACACTGGTCCCTGACCTATATTACACTCCTGTAAGCAGATTACACCAGTATATATTTTTTTGCTTTACCCTTCTTTGGGAAGGCTATCAATTACTACATTCACAGGGGCTGATAGCATCTGAACTGGAAAAATCCATTTTCCATTCCTGAATGGCAGCAGAATCCCCCCTCTCTTGCTGGGATCTCCGTTTAAAGGCATCTTTAGCAGAGGGATTCTCTGTTGGCAGACAAAGACCATTTCAAAACAACAGGGCCATGAAGCAATGAAAGGTTAAAGGCCTCACTAAAGGGATAAAAGTGCAATAGAGTCATCTGGATTAAGGCTCTCTCTCGCCGCCCTGATGTCTACATCGAGAGGGAAGGATTCAATTTTTTAAAGACACATGTTGGATTTGCAGCATAAAGCCCTGATTGTAACATACTGTCTTTCATCTGAAGATATTTAACAAACACTAATAAGTTATCATGGCTGGCAGGGTTTTACTTCTGTGCTACAAAATACAGAACTGCAGGTAAGGGAGAAAAACCCTACAAAACCAAACAAAAAAACCAAACCTTGCTCGTTTAGAGGCACGAGCAGAGAACCTGCAGCTCACATTTTTTAAAGCAGCAAGTGGACTTGAAATCTCAGCTGACTGGCCTTCCTGGTTGAGTGACTTCTCTCATGCTCCTCTTTCCAGGGCTGCTGTTCCCAGCAGAAGGCACTCAACACAAACTCATCTATAATTAGAGCCAAAGTAACTCCCCTTAACTATAAAGTACATTAATTAATCTGGTTATAAATCTATCAACTCCCTTAAAAAAAACCCCACATTTTAAAAGAAATATTAAAATACTAATAATGTAACTCAAGACCACTTCTCAATCTGTTGTTAAATCCTCAGTAAGAAGCGGAGTGTAGACAGGGCTCCTGGGAAGCAGAAGACAGTTCTTAAAACTTTTCCACACAGCAGTCAGCACAACAGTAGGGCCAGGGCACCACCACCACTGTCTCTCACTAATACTTGCAATGGATTTTCATCAAGTCCTTGTGTAAAGGTGGCCCTGAGACTCACACATATATTTTGTTAATGCCTGGAGAGATTCACATTCTGTTTCTGGATCAATTAATAGGATAATTTTCATGGCAAGGTCCTGGAGGCAGCAGCCCATCTTAGAAGACAAAATGAAGGCTGAGTAGATTTTAATCATGTAACAAGACTGCACTGATAACCACATCATCAGAAAATATTCCTAATCCCAGCAGTTGTTATAGAAATAATAGTTCGTGCTACATCATTTCATTCTGTCCCATCCTTGTCTTTCAGCAGCTGTCCAAAAGTGATTATAAATAATGGGGCTATAAAAGCCATTCAGTAATTAGAAGATTCATTGGCCATATGCCAGCAATGACAAAAGAGAGTGATTTATGTAAGATGAGTCTGTCACATCTGCCAGATCACAGTTTCATTACGCCTGTGGCTTTAAGGTCACAGTTTAGCACTGTTCCAACAGCCATTTGTCAAAGGGATGCCGGGGAGAAGAGGTGAAATACATCATGGTTTTGTTTGCTTTCTTGTTTTAACTACTAAGTAAATAAGTAAATAAAGTCCAGTACCTACACATTTGTTATTTCATGTCCCTTGTGAGGTCAAAGATACAAGAAAACATTCATCATGGTTGGCCAGAGTTCAACTAAGATCACAAAGCACACACATCCAGTTTAAAAGCCTTAAGCATTCATGTGGCTTCTTAAATTCAATATAATCTAAGCATGTTCTGTCTTCCAGCCACCCATGAAATGAAGGCACCTTGTAAACCTGTAACATGTTGGTAAATTAATTGCTACTACATTTTCCTAACACAAGTAAACTTAAAAACCTTTTTATGGCTCAGTGTTCTAAACTGATATTTAAACGTTGCCATGGGAGTTTCAGCTTAACAATTAACATGGCTCAGCAAACACCTAATTTGATCCCAATTCCATTTTCTCCTCTTTTTTTCTTCTAAACAAACAAACAAAAAACACCAGTGAACTTTTATTGCTGGGTACCAATACCAGTACCATAAAGTCCAGATGTTTGGATGTTCCCCATAAAAGCTTCAAATAACCTCATCTGTTATTGTCAATGATCGCTTCCATTCCAGCGTGGACAAAAACTCTGGTGACAAAAACTGCTGGTCTGAGGGCACAAACTGGATCTTTGTTGGAAATGCTACACACCCAGTCAAAGCCAGTATATTACTTTAATTTGTACCAGCCTCCTAGAGCCAGACTGCACATAGAACTGCTCAGATCAGAGCCTGGATGCTGCCATTATTCTAACAAATCCATACCACAACCAAAGCAAAACGACTGCTCATCCTTTACCTACCTCTTGAAGCAAAACATAAAACACTTCCCAATTTTTTACGCTTTAAAACCTTCTCAGAACAACAAAGCCTCATCCATTGCAAAAGCCTTCCAGTGGAAGGAAATTATGATAAGCTGGAGGGTTCTGCCATAAAGAATTGCACAAAGTTACAGGATGAACTACCAACACAGCAATAAAACTCCACTTTGATGGAGCACGGTTAAGGCTCCAGCAGCAGCCTGGCTGCTGAATCAGCAGCGAGCACTTCAGTGCAGCTAGTAATTCCTGTCTGGAGAATGAATAACACTTGTTACTTTATTACTAACAGAACTTCTTAAAATATTATTTTAGGTGTAAGCTGTGAATCTGACGGAGATGTATTCACTCAAAACTTTCGGGTCGTGTTCAGAATCAGGAGTAGGCAAGAGCTTTCTTGGCACAGTACCTTTGGTATCACTCTCAACCTGCATGGGTGAATGAACCAGCACTGAAGTGGTAATTCAGCATTTGCTGCTACAGAAATGCACTTAACAGATCATAAATCCCCAGTGAAACTATTCTACGAGCACCTCACCTAATCTACTGCATTCACAGGGCGCTCCACCTTATTTTCTGTGCATTAATAGGGATTCACGTTTCTACTGCAAATTTAAACAAGTAGCTTTTCAGCTGAGAAGTGACAGAAAAACTCACAGAGCTCAGGCTTGGAGGTTGAAAAGAAAAAAAAATAAGTTGTTATTTATACACCAGGCCTGAAAATTTTGAACACTCGTGACAAACTTCTGTTGCCCCCAACAGAATTCAGGCCATCAGTACCAGCAAACCAGGCAGTAAGCCCAGCCTTTCTTCCCCTCTGGCCTCTTCAAGCTGCTGGTGTCCTCAAAGTTTCTGCCCTGAATTCTCGAAGCTCTTGGAGAAGAAACTTGCCTTCACCCTCTGACATCTTTGCAGCCCAGAATAACCCTGACCTGGGAGAGAGGGAGGCCACACAGCCACAATGGCAACCCAGGAAGGCGAGCATGGTCTGCCACAGGTAGACAAATCAGATCTTTCTACCTCAAGAAGGAACTATTTCATTACTCTCTTCCACAAAATACTGAGGTTTGAGCTTGGGGTTTTTCCTGTGCCTGAGCAAGTCAGTGTGGGCAGGAGACAAGTTACTGGGGGTTGCCAAAGCTTGTGTTCACATGAAGCAAAAACCTGATTCTGTTCATCTTTGTCACAGCTTTACTACAGGCTACAGCAGGTTTCAATGCAGAGGGTTCCTACCTTAAAGTAAGGGCATGAAGAAGAATATGAGGACATTTTCTGCTCCTCTCTTCTTAAATCATGTGATGCCTTTTGTGTCCCTATGGAGCCCAAAGCACCGCAACTCTAAATAGACGATGACATTTCTCCAGAGAAAGTGGCAACCATATCTGCCCCAGTAAAGTCTAAGGAGGGAAAATCTGACACAAGTGAAGCAAAAATATGGGTAACCGAAAACATGCAGCTCAAGCAACAAGAGCACATGATGAAGAAGAAGGAAAGGAAAGGTCAGCAGTAGTAATGACTGCTGGCCTTAGATACCTCTAAAACACATTGGAACTGGCCAGGCAGGGAGCTTTGGAAACATGACACTGGTGCATCCATATGGATGCTGGCGCATGTAGAGCCAGCCAGGGTGCTTCACAGGCATAGTTAATTATGAACCCAACTATTAAGAGCTGGAGATCAACCACTCCTACACTGCTACTGACTCATAGGAGAATTTTCTCTCCCTATGCCATTTTCAAAAAATGCTGCAAGGTCCTCACTCTTGCCTCAGCTTTTTGCCTTGTTCACTTTGAAGAATCCATAGACACACAATGAGGAGAGAGTCCAGACTATCAGGTGGTCTCTGGGAATGACAGTAGAGAGCAAGGTGAGCCAAGGTGAGAGAAGTGACCTGAAAAATCTCCAAGATAAAACTATAATACTGATTAACAGCCATTAATATTAACATTAAAACTGATCAGTGTTTTCACAGGAAAGCTCAGGGAGGTAGGTGTGCAAAGAAAAAAGTAACACAACATTCTCTAGACCTGTTTTCAATGAAATTTGGATTAGCATCATGCTAAACACTTCAGACAGTTCTGTGGCCTGATCAGTGTTGAACCAGAGTTAATTGACTGACAATCAAGCTGTAACATTGAAGCTATGACCATAAATGCTTCCTCTTGGCGGTGACCTTAAACCGATTGCCCTGAGCAAAGTCTCAGCTCTGCAAAACTTTACAGAAATCCAGACCCAGAGGTGAACTTAGAGAAGCAGAGACATTTCTCTGAGGAAGGCTTTCTGTCTTGCACACAAAGACACTGCTGTGCTGGGGCATTTTGCATGGAGCGTTCCAGCAAGAAAGAGCAATGAGAAGTACGGAGCAGTCAATAGTAGCAAGAATCGTTGATGTTGCCACGTAGGCTTTTTAAAAAAAAAAAAAAGTAAGAAAGAAAACAAAAAAACCCCCCTCCTACACAACTGAAGTGAATGCAGAATGAAGTCATTGTAAGAGAGCGCCATGGGATGCAGCCTTTTTCCACGAGCGGCTCTGAAAGATTGAGGCTGAGCAGCTCACGCCCCGTCTGCGCTGAGCCCTTTCCATCAATGAACACAGCCCGGGCTATGTGAGCGACCCAACCTTCCGGTCATACCTCATCAGCAAAGCACAGCCTGCCTGGGAGCCACACAACAGCGTTTGTCACTGACACCTACTCCGTACAACTGTGTTGTGTGAAGCAACCTGGATAAGGGAGCGTTGTTTCCTCTCCTTTACTCCGAGCCTTGAGCTGCCAGCAAGCCTTGCCTTGTCTGGGATGCGGGGAGGGCTTATGGGAGGCAGCAGAAGTAGGGCACGGGGTGAGGAAGAAAGTCTAGCTACAACAGTAAGGAAAGGAAAATCAAGATGAAAGGCGCTTGCAGTGTTTCACTCCAAGGAAACGACCCGTTTCTGGAAATGAGATGCATATCTCTGTACGTCTCCTGAAAGGAGTTACCATATGTTCTAAAAGTAGGATATAATATTTGAGCTGTAAAAGCCAAATCAGCTTGAGAAACAGACGGCACTACAATGCTTTAGCAGAACAAGCCCCACATAACAATATGCCAACAAACTCATTTTCTAGAATGGCACTAGCACAATATTTGCAAAATCTGAAACCCATTCCCTAAATACAGCATTTGGTTCTTCCAGAAAAATGGGAAAAAAGTGACATGCATGCCAAAATTGGGGAATTTTAAGTAGCTATTCGTATTCTTTGATTTTTTGCTTGCTTTTCTCTGTAATTTAAGCATGGATAGTAGGTTTTGCTGCTCTTTTTTAAATCTCAAACTCCTTTAGCAGTCAAGTCATTCTTGTTCCTCCTTGATTGCTGGAGGGACAAGCTCCCATTGCCCAGCCAGATCACCTCTGAATACTAATCACAGCATTACAGTTTTTCGCTCTGACCTCACGGGCTCTGGGGCACATGTCAATATTAACAGCCTCATTTCCAGAGGTACTGAATACATAAAATCTTATGCATAGAACCTATGACTGTCAGGCCATAAACCCACACTAAATGCAGATATTGTCAGAGCACTAGAATTCTGATGCTGCTCTTTAAATTTTTTTTATTTTTTTTTTCCCCGCTCACAAGTATCTCTATCACATACATAATCTGGCTTTCTTGGAAGAAACCAGCTAAAAATCACAATGTGTCCATCTGAAGATCTGTCCAAAGCACATGCCAACTGCTTCGGCCCGTTCTCCATTGTGGCTGGATGATACACACTCAGGTGCACCAGTGAATCACCAAGGAAAATTATTGCTCTGCAATACACCCATTTACAGAGGGCTACAGGTCAATTTTCCAAGTTGCTCCAGCAATTTCCCAGAAACAAGACTGTCGAAGAAACAAAATCAGAAACAAGACTTGCTGTGGTCTTGCCGTAGCAAGTAAAGGTCCTGCTCCTACTACACTATTTTCAAAGAGCACAGCTAAGCTTAACCTCAGATGGACCTGCTTTTTTCTTTTTTCCTATTTTAAACGTAATTACACATTTGTGTACATATAGAATAGACACCAAACTAAAAGCACACAGTACAGAAAAGAAGCACACAGGCAACAATGCTTTGTGATTCAGAAAGTCAGGCTCTCAAAGCTGAAAATAATTATGAGCTCAATCTGTTGGGAAAAAACATTTAAATGGAAAAACGTGTATAACAGTTGGGAGCTGTAGAAGCACACTTTACAAGAGGCACAAGAAGCCACAAAAACGGAATAAGAAGGTCACACTGGTTTAAAAAACAACCTGGCTTATAGGGAAAGTGACTGCAGCTTTTTTTAATTTCATCTAGTAGACAAAGGGAAAGCAAGATCTAAGCAACTGGACTAGTTCTGTTTAATTATTCTAACTGCAAATACTTTTGTTTTATTTTTATTTTACTATTAGAAGTGTCTTCTGAGGGTTGGAGGATAGTCTACATCCCTGAAAAATGTTACATCAAGATTGAATGTTTTTCTTGAAAAAATGTGTTTAGGCTTAAAAAGAAATTGATTCAAACTAGTTCTGTAACATCCTGAGGTGTTACTTGGAAATGTAATTTAGGAAGATAGTGTTGAATAGTCAGGTAAAGTACCTGGAAGAATGGGGAATTTAAAAGAGTTCAGAGCAAAATAATGTCATGAGCTAAATCTTTTCAATTGCTCAACTGACCAAGAACCTACACAAGTTGAGAAAATCTCAGTGGTAAAGGGAAAGCGTTAACATGACTATTCTGTTGTAAAAGCAATTCAATACACAGCATTGTGGGCCTCCCTTTTGTGCAGGAAATGGGACTGAAAGTCTAAAATAAGATTTTACAGCACTGACAGAATAAATGAGTTGGCTGAAGCAAGCAAGAACCACAGCAGTTCAGTTTGTTATGGGTTTTAATAAAGTACTACTATACCTTATTGGCAAAACTCAAAACTAAGAGTGAATGAGGGCAACTTTACTGTTCACTGTTCCACACACAGTCATGCAAAAGAAAAAAAAAAGTTCTGATTCTCAGGACTGTCTCTTCCACACAGAGTAACCCTCCTCTTCTGTAACCTCCACACTAAAGGCTAGTCAATGACAACATCTGAATTATCAAAAAGCGCACATTCGAAACAAAAAACAAGTAACTCAAAGAGCTTTGGTCTCTGACATAAATTTAATACCTCATATAAAGCAAGTTTGGCAATTAAAAAAAGCACATGAAAAAACTTACTAGGCTCTGTAACAAATACCTTTTTGCCTTGGTCACAAGGTCTTAATGAGTTTAGGAGTGCCTGTATCATGTTTCTGTCACCCCAACTTTCCCCTCCAAGAAACAAATATGAATATTACAGATGGTAAACCCCACATTTTTCTCAAACAGGAGATAAATGTTTATACATGGCATATAGCAAAACATACATTTCCAGAGACAATAGCTACAAGTTTTAGACTTATTAATGCAGGAATTTTTAATGGAAAACACATTTTTGGGCATAAGAATTTTAATTACAAAGAAACAGCATAAAAGTTGCTCCTTCAGATTTAAAGCAGAGCAGTTCTGCAGCAGAATCAAAAAGACATGGTCTCTTCTGGTGAAAAACAGAATATTGGAATAAAGAGAGAAACGCTTAACTCGGGCATGTGGTGGGTTAGACACTTTCCATGAAATCCTTTTGATCACAAAATGTCATTTGTCAAAACGAAAATATTTCTCAAGAATTTGACATTTCCACAGAAATCAGACATAGCTCTGATGGTTCCTTTTCCAATCATGCCTTAACTTGCCAGGCTAGTCCTGCCCACTGGTTCATACGTTTCCAAGCTCAGTCAGTCAAGCCCTTCTTCCCATCTCTCCCCTTCTTACAATCTTTAGACAGTGCACACAGCAGGAATAAGAAATCAGCACACCAATCTGAAGGAGGTGTCTTATGAAAGGCTACCGATACCCAGGCTTGATCCTCACACTGCCCACAACAAGAGAACCAAAGCACCAGTTCAGTTTTGAAAACACAAAAAATTGGTACCTCCAGAATGAAGTTTCACAGATTCTGGTTTGGTTGAAAAGGAAATACAGGCCTTTTTGGCAAGTGAACCCTCCTTTATGCGAGCACCTCTACTTCGCTGCAGGCATCTCACCTTAAAAACAATGAACTGGAAAACACAAGACCAGAAATGGTCAAAGTAACAGTTTCCCAGAAATCAAAGTGGAAGGAAACACTGGTTTCATTCCCATAACATTTTCCAGCAACAGACTTGGTGGCTTTCTCTCATATCTGCAATGATGGGCTTTTGTGAAAGATTAACAGGAAAAGCAGAGAGATGAAATGTTTAATCAGGCTTTACTGGTGGCTTTGGCATCATGGGATTTTTCCCGTTTTACAGGACACAAGTAGACCTGACCATGCTTTATGCCCACTTTTGCCAGTAAGTGTTGGCTCTCCAGACTCACATGCTTCTAAGCAATTTGCAGTTCTGCCAGGGAATCTTCATGCTCAAGCATCAGCTTTACTGTCACTGTCATCAAAACCAACAGCCACTTTATTTTTTAAATTATTTTGAGAAGCCTTCCAATGATCCAGCTAAAGACGACAAGAGAGGCAATAGAAAGCAATAAAAATCAGCATTAATTGCCTAAACACTAATTCTTCCTCAAGTTTTTATTCTTTAATTTTTGAGAGCTCTCCTTGTACTTTCTCGGTTGGTTTGCTAACAAACATTTTTCAGCCCCATTTAATCAAATGCATTTGGATGGAGGTCTCTGAAATGGAAAGCTCTAATCAGCTTATCCTCAAATTCATTTTATGCTTCTCTCACTTTTGGGAGTGCATAGTCAAAGCCCTGGAATTTCTGCAAAGCTGAAAGACTTTTTAAGCAACACAGGCACACTGAAGCTTCTTGTACTCCATCTACAACTGGAGGAGAAAAACAAGCTGTAGAGGTCTAAACTGATCTAGCAAGAGATACAATGAAGCACAGTATGGGCCTCACATTTCTGCTGAGTGAATGTCACTGTGGTTTCTGCTTTTATGGTACTTTGGGACTTCCTAAAGCTCTACCTCCACTCATTAGGTCATCAGGAGCTTTTCTGCTGACTTAAAAGGACTCTGGGTCAGAACCTCCCAGCTTGGCAAGAAAAGATGTCAGACTTCTGGCATGCAAAAGGAATAGCTATTTATCAAAGGAGCAATCCAGAATAACGCACTGTTCCTGCCTGAACACAGTCCCACTTTCAGAGTCTGAACCAGGGTAGATGAACAAAGGAGGAACTTGGGAAGACAGGTGGGTTTTTAAATGGAATAGAACATAATGCACAAGAGGCATCCTGGGGCCACAGATGAACCGTTCACAGAGGGGACTTCAAATCCCAAGTCTCCTCCAGACAGGAGCTCTGCACTGTTGTCCCCAGCTTTATGCACTCACACTCCCTGGCTAAAAAGTCCCATGGTGAGACCCTCAGGTTCCTAGAAATAAACTCTATTGCTGTTTCTTAGTCAGTCCAGCCAGGCTGGCATGGTAAGTCCATCGCCTCTGACATGTGTTTCTCATACGTCTATCCTGGGAGTTTTAAAATTGTACGCCTAAATATTAATTAATTGGTCTAATTTTACATTTCTTTGGTTTCGGCTTTTTCTTTCAGACACAGCCTGTTTGACAATCAAACTTTTAAAAGGAGCTTAGGAGAGTGGTCCTTTTGTGATATAATGCTCCCTGGTCCTGCCTTTCCACCTGTGCTCAGACCCAGAAATTCCACTCAAACAAGGTACATCCACAGCTGCTGCATGAACACCACGCACACACAAGCCCACACTGCCAGCAAATAAATGGCAGATGCATCTACACAGGCTGACAGTTGATTTACTCATAATTTGCAACCCTTTGCAAAGGAACTAGACTTCCCAGCAATCAATGAGAAAATAACCTTGTTAGCAAATAAGCCAAGGTTCTTTTAAATTAATCAGTTCTTTTTCATCCAAACAGTATAGATAATGAAAGAGATGGAGACATTTTACATGACCTATAAAAAGTACTGTTTCTATTTTAGGGTCTCCTTCGTATGGGTGCCAGGATGATTATGTTTTGTTTACTGGACAAAATAATCTCTTATTTGTTAAGGCTTGAATGCAATTTCATACAGTACAAAATCTTATCTTCTATTGTCTTAATTATCATCTGGAGGGTTGAAACATGAGACGATAGCACAGAGCAAAATGAATATTAATGTGTTCTCTCTGCAACTTAAAGAAAAAGGACTTGAAGTCCTGCCGCAGCAGACTAGTGAATTATATCCCATTTTGCTGTTATTCTTCCTCCAAGTATCATGAAGAAAACAGACATCAACCTTTTGTAAACTCCCCGCGTTCCCAATCTTCAAACACACAACCTTTTCCTCTAATTTCCTTTTACATCATTTGCTTAAAAGTTTTAAAATGTTTCCTACTTAGAATGGCGTGTGCCAGGCTATGCCACTGTTTTTAATGTTCTTTGTACGACACCTTTGTCACCTACAACATGTTCTCATGTCGGTGTGAAAGTAGAGGCAGCAGGAGCCTTTTCTCTCATTTACCTCATTTGCATCCTAATAGCCAGAGAATTCAGCGCATGGAGCAAAAAGGGGCATGTATCCCGGGAGGAGATGGGAAAAGAAAAAGTGTTGAATGGTGATCAGTGCACAGTGACTCCTTCCGAGGTACAAATCAAAGGGAGCTTAGTGTGCTGATTTTAAATTAAAGCAATCATAATGCATGGCCTGATGGGTTCAGAGGGATTCCAAAAGTATCAACAGGGAGTGAAGAAGACAGCACTTAGATGCGATGCTACATGGTTTAAATCCTTTGCAGTTTCATCCTGCTGTATCAGCCCTGACCCTTCCAGGTCGGAAAAAAGAAAAAAAAAAAAAAAAGAAGAACAAAAAGGTTTATTCTCCCTTTTTTTGAACAAGAAGAGGAACTGGGTTGGACTTTTTTGTGGGGCTTCATACAGACTGTTAGAAATTTGAAAGAATAAACAAAAATCAAGAAAGAGAAATATCAGTTAGAAGAAGATTGGCTTCCAAATTTGTGCTGATATGATAGTCAAGCTACACTAAAAAAAACCAAAAAAAACCAAACCTGTATTTCAGGAAGAGAAATTTAAGTTACCTGAAAACATAGAAACAAAGAATTTGTGCAGCTTATCAGTATAATTCCTTTTTAATTTACTTTTGATGCAAAACAAAAATGTACTAAGGCATGTGTGTCTCTATGGCATTTTCCATCCATTAGGAAAGGGAAGCAAATGTTTCAGGTTTGACTCGGCCCTCGTGGTCTCCAGGGTCAAACAGAAACACAGCAATGACGATACAAAAACTCCATGCTGGTTTATGCCAGGGTTGTTTTAAGGCCGTTTTACATCTAAACAACTGCAGCATAGTTGTTTTTCTCTTTGGGGTTCTTTTAGTTTGTTTTAACTACTTTGCAAAATCCCCAGATGCATAATTCTGCTTTAGCAGCTGCAAATTCAATCAAATGGATTAACTTCATGCCCACCTAAGCGGTGTTCAGAATACGAAAACATTCATCATCCCACCGTTTCTGTTGCAGCCCAGATTCACTGGAGGACGAGCCAAAGGGAAGACAGCCCTGTGCACACACTGTGTCGCCGTTAGGATAATCCCACCCGGGGCAGGAACACTCTGTGTTAGCACATCCCCTACAGCCAAGGAGCCACAGCCTCCTCTGACCGATGGAAATCCTCCCCACCATATTCACCACCTAGAATTAGAGATTAAAAGTAAGGAGTGGGTTTTACAGGTATTAAAAGTTTGAGGAAAGTGCTCCAATTAACGACAGAAGAGTGTGAATTAGGTGCTAATGACCCCCACCAACCCACTCTATTCAAACCCAACAGGAGGTGAGTGGATGGGATCTGAGGCTCCTCACAGCTCCAGTTTATGGTTGTGGGAGGATGGAATGTGCTTGGAGTTTGCAATGGTCTGTCCAGAACCCGCCTTCCCCCATGGCACCAGCACTGCACTCTTGGGGAGCAGAGCCCTGAGCCTTTCCTTCCACAGCCAGCAGCTCTTCTGGAAAACTCCACACTGTCCTTCTGCCCATCTCACACAAGCTTAAAAACTCCAAGTCACCACCACTTGTGCAAGAGCTCACCCAGAGAAATCCTCCTACTATATTTCCAAACTGTTTAAACACCCAACAGCATCTGCAGAAACACAAATATTTTCTGTTTTTCGGATGACATAGGACATTCCTACCTGAGCACTCCAAATAGCAGTCAATACTCGTATACATACAATGCTACTTGCTACAATCACAAAGTAAGGCTCAAAAGCATCCACCTAAAAATAAATTTAAAAATAAAAGCAAGATGAAAAAGACACACACAAAAAAAGTGGAATTAACAGCCGAACACAATAAAACTGAGAATGCAGTTAAGCTGACTGAGGTAAACAGAGAGCAAAACCTATCTGATAAATGATCAAATCATACAGGATAGCAGATTAGTGTCTACTTAACAGAGGGGCTGAAGAACACACACTCCAGTGTGATAGCTATAAAGCAGAGTTTAATGAAATGATAAACTATTTATGTAAAGCATTCACGGCTGTGACAATTCATTTGCATGAGGTGAAAATAGAGTAGAAATTTGTCCAAATGCAAATATAACAGTAACCCATTGACACGGGGTCAAAACGTGAAGGGGAGAATCAAGTTCAGGACACCAGAGCTACAATTACTGCAGTATCCTCATAAACAGCATCTCTCTCTTTGCACTGCCATTTTCCATCAAAAGGTAGATCTAAGGAACTCATTAACACGAAGAAAACAAAATCAGACATTACTGAAAAGGAAGCGAGAAATATGCATCTTATAATTTGAATTAAGATTTCCTGCCGGAGATTGCCTTTATCTTTCCAGGCAAAGTAGCAAAGAGATTTTGTAGAATTTAACTGAGAAATAAGGCACACAAAAGGGCTGCTTATATGCATATCTCATGGAAGATACAGAGTAGAAGTAAGTCTTCTGTATAAAAACGAGCACTGCATATCAAACAATGCTGCCATTGTTTACCTATGAAATATCATATTTATGTCACTGCTTACCTACGAAACATCATATTTAAATTTGTTTCTAAGGAAATTCAAATTGCATCCTCCCAAAAATTCAGTTATTTTTAGGTTTCTACAGTTACAATACACTAAACAGAAATATATATCTATGCCAAAGCGAAAGGAAATGCTTGTATTTCATTTTGGAAGTCATTGATCTGGTTAAGACACTGGTATTTTGACCACCAGGTTTAATTTTGAAAGGATTTGAGCAGCTTTAATGTCCAGCAGCCATGAATAATTCTGTGCTTGAGTACTTTTTATAGAAGTACATGAAGCAGAGCACCACTGCAACCCACAGAGCACAGGTCATTACTCTCACTAGCTTTATTACATGGGCAAATTAACGCAGGCTAAACAAACTATACACTTCTCTCAACCCATCTGACTCCTTTTGCTCTCTCTCTACATATATATACACACATATAATTTTTTCTCTGAAACACTTCAGTTTTCCTAAGCAACACAACAAGTTGTTTTGATCTTCTTATGAACAGAAAACAAATGGATTAGGGATTCTCCCAGTGCCCAACAGCATACATTCAACAGAAGCTTCTGAACACTTCTGCATCCCTTCAACAACCTGTTTCAATAAGAATTCACCTTTTGCTTCAGCTAGATTGCTTAAAGAAAAATCTGTTCCACACCGCAAGCATTACAAGCTCATACAACAGGAAGAACTGCAAATATCAGGAGAAGGCTGACTTGACTTGGCTGATAAGAAGAACTAACGTGGAAGTGTTAAAGGCACACATGCAAACAACACACAAAACTATTATCTCATTTACTTGGGATCATGTTTAGTTCCCTCGGTAAAGAGAATAAAACGTGATAGAGGACTGCAGGTGTTCAAGGGGAAGGCAGAAAGAGATGCCTGACAGGTTTCAGTTCAGTTCTTCTATCAGCTATTCCAGGAACTTATTAATGTCAAAGGAGTTATGTCTGCATAAGCTAGAGGAGAGTCAAAGCACCAGTGTAAGCTGCCTGCAATAAAGACAGCAGCCTGCTGTGGTTGTCAGCACCAGGAAATCTTATGTCTCTGGATGGTGTCTTCTACAACTTTTTCCTTGTAATTCCTCACAATGGATTTTCTCCTCTTTTGCATTTTACAGCTTAAAACTATATAAAGCTTGCCAACTCCACCTTGGTTTTTCCTTCCTGGTAAATCATTAGAAATGACTGAAATAGTTCCATGCAAATAAACTCACCGCCAACCCTTCAGCTCCTGTTAAATGCCATTCTGAGGATTATGTGCCCTGAAAATGGAAATTGTACCCAACGCCTTCCTCTTCCAAGTCCTCCACCTAACCGAAGCAGCAGGCTTGATATTAAGCAAATTCCTGATTTCACAAAGGATTAGCAATTAAATATCACGGGAAACATTTTTTTGCAGTTTGACTTCAAATATGGTATGTGTCACAGTGTTGTGGGGGAACTGAAAAGAGAAAAGATGAAAACAGCACGGCTTGTCATCACTTCCATAATTTCATTGAGAAAATATTTCAAAAACATAAAACTGAATGGATGGGGGTTTAGGAAGACAAGGTTCTTTTCATTCAGTTCAGACAGAGCAGAGTGGTAAGAAAAACTCATGGATAAACTTGTTAACTACACTGAGGTTTGTCAGGGGTTTGAGTGTGCCCTTCAGCCTGCTGCTTTCTGGAAAGCTCCAGGCTGCCAAGTGAGTGATTTTCATTCTTATGGACCCTTCTGGGACCACAGAGTCTTCTTTTACTGGTAGGGTTCAAGTGTTGTGTTCCCCTTGCCAATACAGGATATAATGGTGCACAACTCAGAAAAACATAATTCTTGCTGTTTAAGTCCACAGTGACCATAGAAGTACATGACAGAAGGTGTGAGAGAGGTGCAACTACATGATAGTGAGGACAGACAATCTTGAAATAGAAAGGACACTTGTTTCCTAACTACTTTTTCCTTCTCATTTTCTCTCTCTCTTTTTTTTTTTTTTGGGGGGGGTGGAGGGTGGACGAAAAGAGACTGGATATTTTTCAAATAGCCCACATATATATTATCCCAATTTTTTACTTTACTGTGCCTTTCTTTTCTTTACCCAATCCTCCTGCCTGCTCAGATGACTTCAATGAACTATCAGCTATTTTCCAACATCATTCCTGCAGTAGCAAGCACCCTGAGTCTGATATGATACCTCTATAGCAATATCCACAATACAAATATACAGACATGTGCATGCTATATGCACACAGTTACATCCTTTCCTTCTTCTTCTTAAGGATAGAAACTTATTTTGGGCACAAATTTGTATCTGTTCTAACTTATTAAAAAAAAAAATCAGACTTTTCAGAAACAAGAAGGATCTTGGGAAACCCAAATAAACACTGCTGTACATCCTCATGTGACTGTGCTCAGTGGTTCCATTAGAGGCCAGTACCAGACCCCACAGCCTGTTTGCTTTGCGGTACAGAACCTAAAATAACCACAAAGAGCAAATGCCAAGAGTTACTGTTATTACCATATGTAAAGTGCAGAACAAAATTATTTCCCACCAGTTTTGCTATGCGGAGAGCACGATTCTGGGATTACAGCTTTTGTGCCGAATAGCATCTCTGAAACTAAAAGCAATTTGAAGTAGAACCATCTAACAAAGCAACGATGAGAAAGCAAAGAAGCCTGCTGTAGCAACACAAAACAGCAAACCATACAAACTGGCTAAGGCATGAAGGCAGAGCGTATCCCAGTCAATGTTAGAGAAGATGGTTAAAATGGCTGAAACGCTTATATCTTCTTCATTGTAACTTATCCGAGATCTGAGAACATCTTGAGTTCCTTATTAGCTGCAGTAAAAATGCCTTTAATAAAAGAACAGAGAAAATTACTAACATGAGTTTGAAACTTTTTTCCCAATTGCAGGATTCAAGTCACATCTGTTACTTCAATGATCAAAAAAACCATCATCACATCACTATGTTAAGATTCAGTCCTTTAAATATACATACATGTGCATCTGAAAATATACTGAGGCTATAACATGTTAGGAAATCACGTCTGTAATATACATTGTGGACATTAATGCAATGTATTCCTACATGCAGGGCAGGGAAGCATCTATCATTCTATACACGAAAAAATTTGATTCAGGACATGTGGAATACATGCAGACAGAAGAGGAGGAGAAAACAGACCACTGGAGGCTACTCAATTGCTCAGCCCAAGTGCTTTTACACTCTTGGCCTTGGAAGAGCCACTGCAGTGAGCAGCAGGGCCAGCAGTGGTCATAGAGAGCACCCAGTGACTGCTGAGGGTACAGATCAGTTCTAAAACATTTTGTGAACACATTCTTCCATTTAGATCCCATCCTCTCAGTGTGGTTTTTATCACACAGCACTATAATGATTCATTATGCTAAAAATTATTTCAAGACCAAAGACTAGAACTGTGCATTGAAATGCACAGGGCAACCATGAAAATCCCAAAATCTGTCAACAAATGAAGCTCATTTGGAAGAAATTGAATACAAAGAGCAGCTATGAAACCACTCAGCGTAGAGCAGGAGGGACTTGGTGCTGTGGCATGAACTTGAAAGTAACTGTCAATTTGGGATTTCACATGTGTGCACTGTGTCCTGGGGAGCATCAGGCAAAGCATCACCACCAGCTGGTCTGGGGGCAGTTTTGGGCACCAAACTATAAAAAAAAAGATATTAAGCTATTAGAGAGCATCCAAAGGAGGGCCAAGAGGATGGTGAAGGGTCTGTAGGGGCTGTATGAGGTGCAGCTGAGGTCACTTGGTCTGCTCAGCCTGGACAAGAGGAGACTGACGGAAGATCTCACTATGGCCTTCGACATCCTCACAAGGGGAGTTGAAAGGACAAGAACTGATCACTCATGATCAGTGACAGGGCCCAAGGAAACCGCATGAAGCTGAGTCAGGGAATGTTTAGGCTGCGTATCAGGAAAAGGTTTTTCACCCAGAGGGTGGCTGGGGACTCGAACAGGCTCCCCAGGGCAGTGGAAGCAGCACCGAGTCCAGGTTCAAGAAGCATTTGGACAATGCTCTCGGGCACATGGTGGGATTCTTGAAGTGTCCTCTGCAGGGCCAGGAATTGGACTTGATGATCTTGATGGGTCCCTTCCAATTCAGCATATTCTATGATTGAAAGCCAAACAAACCTGGGGGTCTCAAGGCAAACAGAGCTGTCTCCCTGCGATGGGAATCCAACCCCACCACACCATTACCAGGTCAGCCTGCAGCTAACTAGGAAAATGTTCAGAGAGGCACGAGGCACACTGTGTCTGGTAAGGGCAGGGAATCCATTCAGGTACAGATTATGCCTTCTTTTTTCCCCACAGAACCCCAGGTTTTGCTTGGCTGGATGGCTACCTAAATAAAAGCAACCTGTGGCAAAGTAAAAAATTAGGAAATTCATCTAAGTAGAGCACACTAAAATACTCCCCAAAAAGGCATCAAAATTGTCATTTTCTCCCTCTACATGACTAGGCAGGCATTACTTTCCATCTGCCTCAATGATAAGACGGGATATGGCACCATGCAGAAAATACAGCCAGAGACATTAATTTCTACTGCAAACTCAGTATTTCTGCCCATTTATCTTTCTTACTACCCAGATGAGAAGTTCTGCATGGTTCAGCTGCCTGCTTTGGTCACCCAAAAGCTCGTAACAGTTATCAAGAAGTCATATTTAATACACTGGCACTGCTACACTGCTGTTAACCCAAGTGCTTGTATAACTCCATGTTATCTGAACACAAGTGAGAAGAAACGCATGGCATTTTTAAAGAAAAGCCATCCATCCCCTCTCCTTTACTAGAACAAAGTTGGCCGGTTCTCAAAGTATCAACAGGCCAAGATAGATCCAAACTCTTTGAAGATATTGATTCACAGTTCAACTGCCTCAAGGACTTTTTTACTTGTAACAACCTTCAACAAAACGAGCACCAATTTTTTTCTGTAATGCAAACTGTCAACTTCTGGAGGGCAAATGCTCAGTTTCCCACATTTCTTTCACTTTATTGTAGGCAAGGGGCTTTGCCCTACTGAAGCACGGCTGGGAATGATTTCGTTGTCAGTCCAATTCACTACCAGTTGCAAGAGAAGAACCACTGTTTTTCCAAAACCTTTTTTACCTTTTCCAAAAGCCAAGAGGTGAAAAATGCTTTATATTTTCTAGGTAAGGAGGTTAAAGTCAGAGTGTAAAAGTTTTACTGCAATGGCATCCATTTACACAAGCAAAAGCACCACGGTTTGAATCTGGGCTGCCATTGCACATGCACTGCTATTCTATTTAATATTCTTTTCATGGCACTTCTAAGTACATTTGATCTCTTTGATAGCTTCTTGGCAATACTTTTTCATCAGTCATTATCTAAAAATCTTTTAATTTTCATTTTAATACACATAAACTCATTGCAAAGCTGACTTAAATACTGCTAAAGCCACTTGGAATATGGAACTCCAATGTGCTAAATTCTGCAAATTCTACCTGCTGAATCCAACTTTTTGAACTGCAGATTGGATGAAATAAAGATGATGAGGAGCACATCAGTATTCTTGGTCAGTAATGGAAAGTTACTTTTCCCCTTCCCTAGTAAAGATTTCACCTTAAACAAGTCATCAGGGATCTTCTGTCTGCATTGAATAATTAGTCTTGTTTAGATATTCATTTCACAAAAGAATCACAGGCTGTGAATAAATAGAATCATCTTCCAAGCTGCATTTGTTCAGTGGTGACTTTCCTGAATCTCAAATCCAGAAAAAAAATTTTCATCATATACCCATCACATGATGAAAATTTGTAAAAGAAGCAAATCATGGTATACCCTAGAAAATGCAAAGGCTTTAATGTGACAGATGCATTATCCAGAAGATCTACTTCTGAAAGATTCGCTCTTCTGCAACCTCAAAAAAGGCAAAGAAACCAAGTTCCTGGAAAACCAAGATTAGAGTCACATCTAAGTCACTGGACTAACTGTGATATGACTCATTTTAAATTGTTTCCACTTATCTACAACCCTTGGGTTTTGCTACGAGACACACATTTTTTTTGATATTTGGTACCGATTGTCAATTCAAATTAGACAAAACCATAACAGCAAAGTCTGCGAGACCCTGGTTAGGAAGACTTTTAAAAAAAACACTATTATTTGATATACTTGAAAAATAAATAATAATATTCTGCTTCTTTGGAGAAGCCTGAGATAGGAAGAGCAGAGCTGTCATCTGCTAGAACAGAGATAAATTAACACGGCTCTGTCAGGGAGCCCAATATAGGACATTGTATTATGTACGGTCTCAGGATGTCTTAATAGCTTCTTGCTTTCCTAGAAGCTTACAGCTCAGCCCAAATTCCACACACATAATTCTTCATCCTACATTTGTAACAAGGTGATTGTTGCATCACTGACAAATGCAGAGTAAAAAATTCAGGCTTTGGCTATGAAATATGCTAACCAAGAATCAAAAATTATTAAACCCAAGCAACATGAGAGAACTGATTTACTTTGCATTCACGAAATGTTAGGTCATTTACATAGCAAGTGCAGAAACATCAACAACTACACTAAGGTCTTTTGCCTTAAAAAATTTCCTTACCCAGATGCTCTCATGTGAAAAGAATCAAGGCTGGAGTTCTAAGTCCTGGTCGAGGGGAAAAGGTGAAGTGCATGGAGGAGAAAATAAGACCAGACATCACACAACATTTAGTTGTAGTTTAACTGACAAAAGCCATTGTTGTTGCCTAGTGGTCTATGGGTAATTTCTGTTTACTAAATAAACTCAAGACTTACTGAAACTTCTCTGTCAATTTAATGATTTTTGCTGTTGTGAAGAACTAGAGCTTAATGTTAGAGGATACTCAATCTGACTGCTGCCAGTAGATTTTTAAAGTTACACAGGAAAAAAAAAATAACACCAATATTCTTCAAAGTGGGACATGAAATCTTCCTTTCAGCAAAAGCTGCTATGTCATTCTGGGACACCCTCTGCAACAAAGCAACCCTACTTACACACTGCCTGAAAAGCACCAAAAAGTTAGTTTAGCAGCTGTACCTGTGACTCCAGCTGTGCCCAGACTTACAGCACAGCAGTGCCCAGGGATGCTCCTGTGCTCTGGGACATGACTGTCTATACTATTAAGTTGTTAGAAAGGTGCCCAGCATAGTTTTGGCCTGTGCCAACTGTAATTTTCCCATGCAATCCCAGGCACAGTTTGAGAGTTGGCACCGTTTTGAGTCCTATGGGAATGTTTTGTAGTTTAAGAGACTTTTAACGGTATGGATGTGGGTCATTCTGTGCCAGCTGGCCTCAGTGCCCAAAACCTTCACAGGCACAGTTACAAGCACAGAGGCAACCTCTAATAAAATATTAATTGCAAAGAAAACATCGTTCAGGGGGGTGAAGGGGGGCCCCCTTTTTCCCCCCACAGAAGTTCTTGAGACATTTTGCAACACTGAAAGTTAATAAGTTTGGGTTTGTTTTTTTTTAAATAAATTCAGAGTCTGTTCAATGACAGCAATTTCCAGTATTTCTCTCTTGGAATGTCCTAGAAACTCAAGCTAAATAAACAAAAGCTTATATCACTGCAAGTGCTCTGATAAATAGCTGCTGAAAATTTCAATGCTTCCGATTTGGAGAGCTTACAGCAGGAACGGCGTTTATATTCCAGAGCTACATTTGTAAATTGTTCAAGCATCATACCATGACAACAATCTTATAGGATAAAATAATCTTTAATAACAGGGAGAGTAAGTCTATATTCATGCTTCTTGCTTCTAACAAGCATCAAAGCTGACTGCTCGTGTGACTCAAAAGCAGTCTCTAAGCACTAGATTTAGAGCCATAATGCTGCAAACCCTCACATATGCGAGCGACTTGGCACAGACAAGCTGCTTCACTTAACTACTTCTTATTCTCCTCCTGTATCCCAGTCCTTCACGATACACTTTATGGACATATCTTACATCTTAATAGACCTTATTATTGTCAGTAGCACTCCCTGCAGAAATCTGCCCAGGAGCAATTTTTGCAGGATCACAGCACATTCGGCCACATTAAACAGAGTAAAACTGCTCTAGACAGAAAGAATTTCCAGATCCTGTGTCCTCCACACGGACTGCTCTACAGCTCAGGAGAATAATGAAGGAATACCTCAGAGCACGCAGAAACAACACAGACTGTGTGTATGCAGACAGGCAAACACCTTAAAGGATGGTAAAAGTCATTAGGTTCACTTCAGATTGGTAAGTGGTTGTAGAGGAGGAACACAATGTGCACTAAATCGTTTGATGGTGGCTTTGGAGGAACCCAAATCCCCAGCAAATACCCCATCCTCTTGGCAGCGTGCCTCCCCCTGAGCACCCTCCTCCAGGACACAGCCCCAACACAAAACTGGGTTTAACCTTGCCTGAAACAGGTTCTAAGTTGCCTTCCCTCAGCTCAGTTTCTGAACCTGGAATCTAAGCTGCTGCAGAGCTTTCAGTAGCGCTGTTGTTGCTGGAGAACAGAAACATCTCCTTACAATAAAGGCAGCTACAGAAAAATCAAATGGTTTTTTCGCAGCCTACCCATGAAAAGAATTGAACCACAGCAACAAAGAGAAGAACTTATTACCATGGTTATTGCTGCTATTTCTAGACAACGTGAATGGGCTTTTTAGGCTTTCATGAGAGGATTTACAGACTCTGGGGCAAGCACACTGTTAGTAATTGCAGTTGCATTCTGCCACTTGAGTATTTTTGGCAATTGAACTGTCAGAAACCATTTGATGGAAAAATGTCTCCACATCATTAGTGCCAGCAAGGAGGATATTATGTGCCAAAGTATGAAGTGAAAAGTACTTCTGCTTTTACAAGTGAATCTTCTGCAGCTCACGGATTTCAAAACCCAACCCCCTTCCTGGCCCTTTACAGGACTAAACTTTGAGGTTGTCACATGTGCTACCAGCGCCTTCAAAGGGCTTTTTGGTTTTATACAGCAAAATACGAGCGTTCTTTATTCAAATCCAATTGCCTGCCTCTCACCAAAAAAGTACAATACTTCTCATATACCACAGCCTTTCTCAGCAGATCACTGCAGTCTCTGTTCTCTTGTTTAGATCTCTTCTATCTCTAACAAAACATTTTAGTTTTCAGAGCTGTAGCTTTCAGCGAAGCCAATAAGAGCTGCAGGATGTTCAACATGTTTGAAAATTGGATTACTAAAAAAAGAGGCTCTGGAAACAGACTGAAAAATTCTGGGCTGCAAAATTAGAAACTAAGTAAAATCAGATGAATTTCATAGTCTTCCAGGATTCTCTTCAGTTCTCAGTGTTTGCCCTTTTTCTTATGATCCTTATTAAAATCAATTACTTACTATTTCTTTTTTAATTTAAAACACGGTAAATTCCAACTGTCTGAAGTTTCCTCGGCTTGAACATTCAAGATGTTCCTTGGCATTTAGGTACCCGTTCTTTTTAATTTAGAAGCTTCTAATTACATTGGAACCATAAGCACATTTGTCAAGATTTATGAATCAACAGATCTCCACTCTGAGTAGCAGGTTCTAACCACAAAGAAACTGCCCATCTTCATTTGATGTACTGTTTGTTCAGTCCTTTCACCTCAGCTTTGCTCAGCTCATCTGCTGTACAGCTTGTGGACCAACAGCAATTTCCTTTTAATGAGTGTGTGCATTCAGCAGTGAATTGTAGGAGTTGTAATCAACCAGAAAAGCGTCCATTTCTATGTTTATTCCTGTAAGGCTGCAGATGGGGAAAATAGGTGTTTCAGTGGGTTGTTTCTGTTACCAGCTACTCATAGTTTGTCTACTGAAAAATCTATAAAATTAAATTAGTAATACATCAAAATAAAATAAACAAAACCTTTTAATAAGACAGACGATACAAGGGCTGGGTTTGCATCTGCGCACCCTAGGAACTTGGGACAGCAAGGAATACTGATGTAAAATTAAAAGATACGCAAAATTTAAATGCTTCCAAGAAAGGAGATTTTGGCACTGGTGATTATACCTGCCACTGAAATGCTCATTAGAATTTCCATCCATTTTCTGCTGACAGTGATTGAGCACAAGGTCTGTGGCAGTAACTTTCTAAGCCAGGGACCTTCAGCGGTTCATTTCAGTTTATTTTAAATCTGAAAAATTTTAAACGGTCTTTATTGATGACTGAGGATAATTACACAGTTCTCCCCCAAAGGAAAGATGGTGTCTTGTTGCCAGTGGGATGAACTTTTCTACTGTTTTGCCTTACTGGAGGGTAATTTTGGCTAGAGGAACTGCAAAAATGAACCAGGACGTCCAGATTTGATAGTCAGTTCTGCCTCAGACTTCTCGTATACATTTAATCTCCTTCAGCTTTAGTAAAATGGAGATAATACTATTTCCTCCTGATCCTGCCTGTCTGAGCTGGTCAGTTCTCCGAGGCAGATCCACTCATTGCTCATGCCCTCCTGCCTAAAATGAAGGTCTATTTGCTCAAGAGCTCTGTCCCACTAGCTCTTGCAGATGCTTGCAACATAAACAACTTCACCTGCAAACTCCAGGGTCAGGAATGCTGCTGATTTCCCTGGCTGACATCGAAGCCTTGGTTGTGTTGGTTGGAGGGGATTATGGCACCTCACTAAAAATACAAAGCCTCCTGAAAAATTTAAGTGATATTAAATATATAAATAAGCTACAAAGTTGGTTAAACATTTAAGGGTATACACCAAAACATGCAACACAGACATACAGTTCATATGGACATGGATGCAATTAAGTCTGGGTTCTGGAAAACCAAAAGGACAAAATTCAAATGCACAGTGCTAACTGCAAACTGTACCAAGATTATATTTTAAGCAGCAGTGGATTGGATCAAAATACATAATTCACAGTTTCTTCCTAATCCACTTCAAAGTGAAATATTAATCAACAGAAATATTTCATTCCACCATTTATTTCTGTTTCTCAGAGAAAAAAAAAATAGGCTTTATACCTCTCTCCTTTATTACTTTGCAGAGCTGTAGGGCTCAGCAGCACTCATTGGCAGCTTACAGACTTTGCTTAGGCCTGTGCTAAGCACCTTCAAAACCAGACTGTAAATCACCCCGAGTCTGAATCTGGAATAGAAATGAATTTGCTTATAAAAGCAGAGTATCTGCTGTACATTTCAGACCTTAAACTGCAAGTTAGGATGTAGCACTGGAACTTTTCAAACTCAGATTAGTTATGCTTTTGTTCATGAAATTTGATCTTTTCCCAACTTGAATTTGTTAGCTCAAAGGCCAACATATGCAAAGCAGTTCAGGCTAAATTTTAGGTTTCTTCCCCGTCCTTAAAAAACTCTCTTAATTCATTTGCAAACAGCAGAGTCAAGGGTTTTGAGTTAGTTACCTTGGAAAAAGTACGGACAAAGAGTGCTGGACATATGGAGGGCAATGACTTAAAAATCAGGATTATCATGCTAGGAGTTCCACTGAAATTCTCTTCTGTAAGGACTACAGTTCCTACCTGACCATTTCTAAACATTTATTTAAAGCACACCCAACTTTTTAGAACTTTGAAGAAATTCACTATAAACCAAAAGACAATTAAGCCCCACTAAACCCCCCCCAACTCTCCTTCATCATGTGGCCATCATGAGATACAGAACAATCGTCAGGTTACGTTTCATACAGTCCTGAGAGAAGACAAGATTGCCAGATATTTTCAATATTTTGAGATTTATTAAAACATGTGATTTTATTAAGGGTTCTGATACTCAGTCAGGATCTTTGTCAAAGTAAGGTAAGTTTTTTGCAGTTACCAACCACCGTAAAATGATGGGGGAGACAGAAGTGCTCCTGTTCTACACTTGCAGATTGCATGTGGGGCTGATGTTGTGCAGCCCGAGGTATGCTTGAAAGATAAACTGCAATTTTTAATATACTGCCATCAGGTTTTCACTGAATACCTTCCTTAGACTCTGGAAACAAACAATGTCTTGTTTGGAAGCCCTGTGATCAGTCGGGATGGCTGTTCTGTGGCTATTTCAGCTACGCTGCCTGTGTGCTTTGCTGAGTACATGGCTTTGAAGAAAAGACATCTGTAACTAAGGAGAAATAGCTGATTGAGTGCCCTCTCCCAAACTAGCATGCCATTATTTATCTTGATAAACAGCCTCTCCACGGAGAGAAAAACAAGCCAGCAGCACTGTCAGTGCCCAGCTCCTGCAGGGCTGGGCTCAACCCCGTGCTGGCACCCCTGGACCCTGCTCCTGGATGCCCTCTCCTACTGCTCCTCACCCACTGTCACTGACAAGCCAGGTCGACACAACCCAGTCCTGCCACCATAGCTTGGTGCAAGAAGACACGATACAAATTGCCCAAACTACATCAGTTGGTTTACAGGCTAAACACAATAAAGGCAAAGTCTGGTAAAGAACATGCACAGCATACGTGAAAGTATAATTTCTGCATCTCAATCCCATCTTTCTGGCCAAACACCTGGAAACTCTTCTTTAAGGGGCAAGCACTGGCACCAGTGGGGTTGGCTAACATTTCTGGAAGCACTGGTGGGCGAGAAAACAAATCAAAGGCAATAATTCAAGAAACCTCTGCCAGCAGCCCCCTCCCTCACCAGTCTCGTGCTGGTACATTCCCCAACCCTGGTGCAAGACACAACCAAGCTCACATTAAGAGGAACAGGCCAGCGATGCTGCCTCAGGCTCACAGCACCTCTACAGCTCCATGATCAGAAACGCTGTTAAAACAGAAGACAACCTCAAAGATGGCTTGAGAGATATTGGATCTGCCTTGCTTGTGCTTTCCAGGTCTCCGTTTCTGCCTCTTTCTGGCTCAGGTATTGTTAGAGCAATCCTTTGTGCTGCCTACAGGCATTAGGAAGGGTCACAGCAATGCAGAGGGATAATTTGCACAAGCCTGGCCAGGGCACAGCCCTCCCAAGTGTGGCACGAAGGACAGCAATAACTGGGGAGGTGTCTTCCATTCCCAGTCATGTACCAACAGACCCCTGAATATTCCCTGTATGGGGCATAAACAGTATCTTCTGCCACTACCAGCCATCAGTGAGGATGTGCTACACCCTGTGCTCTGCTTAGGGACAGAGTCCAACACAGCAAAAGACTGTGAACGATACTTATTTAATGACATCTTCTTTTTCCTCTGAGTAATTTTTCTTGTCAGACTTGGGGCCAATTACCAACAGAATCTTTGACATGACAAATGTGCCATAGACTGTCACTGCTTCAAGCAGAGCTAAAAGTGGTAAACTAGCACGTGAGCAGAGGGCATTCGTCAGGAAACACTGCCCCTGCTCTCAGCTCTTTACTGTCAAGAACAGCAGCCAGAGCCCACTCACTTTGCAAAAATCACATTACAACAGTCAGTTTCCAGACAGCCCACTAGAGCTAACTCGAGCTAATAGAGAAACTAACTCTTTTATAATGACTAATTAACTTCTCAGCTGAACAGCCCAGCAGAGACGTCTGATTTGGTGCATATGAAACCACCAGAAAAATGGTAATATATTCCGATACCTCAAGTATAAACTGTGATATTATGCCTTGAAGTCACAGAATAAGGTGTGAAGAGACAACTGTTAACAGAAGGAACTGGGTTCAACTTCCCAGCCTGTCCACCTCAAGTGACAGTAAATGAAATTATCAAAAGCTGCCTCCCCAGACAGCCACCACAGCACAGCTACTGAGCCACAGTCACAAATTTAAGACTAGTATCAAGTCAACCAGGTGATACAATTAAGTGTTGAGCTTCTGGTATAGGAGAAAGCAAGTCAGAGTGGTGTTTTTTTCAAAATTGATATAGTGTTATAGCTCACAGAAGGAGCATGGGGACAGAGGTGAGTGCTTTAGAGGAATCCCACACTTCTGGAAAACTGTTTGCAAAACAAGTTTGTTCTTTCCTGCTTGCATTCAGCATAAGAAGATGGCAAGACATGGCTTCACACAACAGTGCAGTGGAACTGGCAGTGGAAGGTTCAGGTCTTGCTTTCCACCCCTCCCTGTTGTGTCAAAACTCAGCATTAGCTCACAGTTTTCAGTCCATACTCCACACAGCCCCACGGTATGGAACAAAACGCAGCTACTGGAGCTCGCTACTGTACAGGATTTATATTTCCCTTCAAGAAACTTTTAGGTATCCATAAATCAAGGGAGACTGGAAGAAAAAATTCCCTAAACTAGACCAATCCTCTAGTGTTTGTTAATTTAACTTCCAATTTCTCAGCCAGTAGCCTAATTCAGAGACTGCCATCAAAACCACTATTTCATCTATTTATGTCTTGCTTCAGATTTTCTTAATGTACTTAACTACAATCTCACACACACAGAGCGTGGTTTGGATAAATCCTGTAATCTAATCAATCAGTTAATTCCACTGCAAGCCAAAGGGGGGCCAGGGAAAACAAATCCTAAAACTTTTCATTACATATTTCTCTCAAAAATAAATCACCACCTAATGGATTGCTAAATTCATGCACAAGTAAATTACCAGCAGATAATTAAGAATTAATAGCCTTCTGTGATCAGAAGTTGCTATTCATAATGAGCTAACAGAGATTATGAAAGAAGGCTTTTTCTATAAAATAAATTGAAATACAAACGTTTCTACACAACACTGTGTATGAAAAGCTAATAAAGAATATTAGAAATGAAATCCCATTTACTCATTCTCTCCATGGCATATGAGAATTTTAAGTAAACTAAAGCCTTATTTCCCTATTTGTTTGCACTGCAACACTACAACCTTGTTGTTGTTGTCCTCAGCCATGAACCCTGAATGAATCTCTAATGCCAAAGAATGGCTCCAGCGTTTCCTCATTATAAACCCGTTATCTCGGATATCCAACGTGAGTTTGAACATGGAAGAAAAAAAGGCGTGAGGCTTGCCCAGACACACCATGCAAAATCCTGTCTAATAGGTTTAAAGATAAACACACAGATACACAGAGAACATACAGCATAGCTGGTACCATTTTGCATGAAAACAATGACAAGGCAGCTCACAGATGCACCTTTAAAGTCAGTGGTGTCTGGGTACCCCGGCAGCACAGCATCACACACCCAACACATCTTCACACCAGACAGCAGTGCTGGTTAAGGCTTCTGGTACCCAGGCAGCTGTTCTGCATCAGCAAATACTGGCAACACTGCCAACACCTCTAGGAATTGCTTTTGCTCATACAGGTTGAAGTCTGTTCAGCAAGGTATTGCATCTTGGGAAGTTGCAGCCTCTTGAAAAATGCCAAATAAATTAGCTCAGCTTAAATAACGTCTCCTTTGTGTCAGTCTGGCACTGCCCCACACAGCCAGTTACGGGGGCTCACCTGGAGATCAGTAACTCCTTGAGAAGCACCAGTTTTATCCTCTGTATACATGTAAACACAGCCTAAGGGCAGGAACCTCAACCAGCCTAAACTGATCTGGACAGCAGGGCTGCCAAAGGCCTCAATCCCTTTCCTTGCACCTTCCAGCGGTCCTGCACTGCCTCGGCACTTGCAGCTGTGTGGGGATGCCAAAACACTGGTACAAGAGACAACAGCAATAAACCAAAGAGTAATTCTCAGTCAGCTCAGGAAACCAAACCCTTTTTCTCTGTAGCCAAATGAGAGGCAGGACTACTGCTTTTAAAACCACATTCAAACACAGCAGCACAGGCATGGCTTTTGGGTGCCAACGTTCTCTAATACCAGACTGATCTAAAGCAGCCTTGAATATACCTTCAGACACTATAGTATTATATTGATTTACAAGACAGAGCAGCACTCTCAGAAACAGGCTCATTCTTTTCTCCATAAGGCTGCAGGTTAGACACAACGTTAGGTAGCATTTACAGAAGACAAAGCACAACTCTTTAAAGCTTGGGTTTACCCTGCTGTACTTTCAACACTTGTGACCTTTCAGACCATGATCAGGTAACAAGAAGAGAAATTAAAACTATGAGCTTTAAGAAACAGGAATTTTTTTTTCCTCACGATTTTACTGGAAGACCATCAATATTGGATGAACTCCTTTAGATGTAGTGTGCCCAGAGCCACTGAATACCAAATGTTAGAGTAGCTATGCTTCAAAGAGAATATTCTGTCATAAGCTGAGTTTTAGTAAGGCCAGTTCCCTATCAGACTGCTGCCAAGAATCTTGCAAAAAATAAAAAAATAAAAAAACAACCAAAACAAACCTTGTCCATGAAGGCTGTGCTTCACTATTTTGTGATAAATACCGCTACTCCACAAACCAGTGCTCATAAGGCAAAAGTACACATCAGTGTTAAATGCCACAGGACAGTAGCCATCGGAAGAAAAATAGCAAATTGGTGTTACAAGTGGTAAGGGATGTTTTTTACCCATAATTTTTCACTCCTCAAAGAATTTGAACGCATGTGGCTGTGGACAGCCCAGAAGCATAGCTTAAAAATAAAAAAAAAAAATAATAAAAAAAAGAATACTTGTCTCAGCTCTGTGTTGGCATCCACTGGACCATAAGCTTGTGGAGAAGTAGGAGACTGCATGTAGCACAAACAACAATGCTGTCTCAATTTGGTAATTAGATCCAGAACCAGAATTAGAGAGGCATGTCGTATTAATAGTCCATTACAAAACCCCCTAGTCTACAAAATTTTGGGGGGCAGAAGCAGAAAGAATTTCAACATTTTGACCTTTTCTGTGTAATCCCAGATTTTTAGTTCTACTCTTATAAAATAAGCTTATGTGTGCATTAATGCACTGTTTCTCTGGTAAATCAGCCTTAAAGGAAGCTGTCTCCAAACAAAGAGCAGCAAAGAGCAAACACAACCCAGTCTCAGTAAGAACAAAGTGTGCTCAGCCTGCCCGGGCCCACCAAAATGTTAAGGGCACTGAGAAAGGGATCTGTGCTTCCCTGGGTGGTTTTGTTCATCTCTACCTGAAACAGATTAGTTCATTGATCCACTTTAAGAACAGTCCTTTAAACCACTATTTAAGCCGCAGAAGTGAAGATTTCCTTTGTCTCTGCAATTTATCTCCAGCCCAGAGAACGGCTGAGTTACTGCAGCCCACCACACTGACCGCCCAGGCACTGAAAACCTTCTACAGCAAATGGCCAGAGATGTTCTTTACATGGAAATCCTGAGGTTGTTTTCTAAAAAAATTCAGTTGGCCCAAACAGCTTCACTGTTTTTCCTATAAATTCATGGCTCCTGCTCTTGCTTAGTCAGATTAAGTGATCAATTGCACCCTCCTTCCAATCTATCTCCCACTACAGTACAACAAAACTGTCAAATAAGATTTATTCCCATAAAATTAAAAGAGTAATTCTGATCAATGCTCACTATGGAAGTTTTAAAAGTGCAATTCCACTTTTCCCTTTTCTTTTGCAGGGTGGTCCAGTGAACAGAACATAAGAGCAGACCTCTGCTCCAAGCTCTGCCCTGGCCACCTGAGTGATCCCCAGAAAGTGACTGTGTTTCCATATCCTTCAATACCTGAAATACTGACACAGTCCTGAGTGCACTCAGATTTACTGATTATCTGTTGGGTTTGTTTTCCCTTTTCATTCCAGCCTATGATGAACCAAACACAAAAGGCATGCAGGATGAGTCAGAAAAACCCTTCTTCCTCAGCTCCTTCATGCCTCCAAATCCCTAAACAGATACCAGCAAGGATTTTTGTGGTGGGTGGTTGTTGGAGGGTTTTTTGTGCAAATGGAAGCTTGACACATCTGCACAAAAAGTTTATGATCAACTCATGAACTGTCATTTCAGTAGTGCTACAAACTGATTTCAGCTGGCCTTTCTGCCATGCAACTGAATTACCTAGAAGATAAATGTAAATTAATTGTGTATGAGACATCCTGTGGTATCCATCTATGCACATACCCTCAACTTGGAGCAGCTTCCTAACGTGCCATAAATCTGGGCAAGGATTTCAGCGATGAAGTCACAGTACCAGTGAAGAACATCCTGAAACCTTTCAAAAAACCTGTTGTGTGAATTTAAGTTCTTGAATTTTCCAGACTCCAAAGCAAATGATCAGCTGTATTTCCCAGTTATGCCACTACGTTCCCCAGGAGTTCACCATATGAGATAACCAGTCAGAGTAAAACACTTGCATGTCCTGGAGTCCCTTGTAAGCTGTTTCTGTGAATTCATCTCCAGAACAAAAAGTCAATATGCAGTTGGTTTTCTGCCCACTGCACCCTTCATCACTCATTTGATATTTACTTTATTTTTAATTAAAAAGATGTATAGTCCCTTCAAGGGCACTAAAACAGAGCAACTGTTTGGAAAAATCAATATAGGCAGGGTTGTGGCTCCCTAAAGGTAGTTTAATTGTTGACAGCAGATCTGCAGCAAGACAGACAAGAGTATGAAGAGATTCTCAGTGTTTCAGCACAACCCACTGCAGGCACCCCAGCAAAACTGCACTGAGCTGCACTGTTAGCCAGCAACCTCTCTAAGCTCTTCCACTGAAAAGCCCAAACTGAGCAAGTGAAGAGAATTTGGTGGTCAGTACATAGGAGTAAAGAGGCTAAAACACCACTGTAAGAAGCTGGAAACGCGGAGAACTGTGTTGATTATAAACCTGCTTGGCCAGAACCTCCAACTGGCAATGGAGAAAGCAAGTAGAGGGAAGAGGCAAGCAAACACCACTGATAGCTGAATTTAGGCCTTGAAAAATGACTGGTTAATAAGCAAATAAATGGTGCATGCCATGAAAGCAATAGATGCAGCCTTGCAGTTACTGTCTACAGTGAAGCATCACCTTCTCAGTACTAAAGATGAGTCTCTAAGATAATGTATTTATTCAAAAGCACAAAAATATGCATGATAGGGCTGCATCATAATAGGTATTCTGACTCTACTGAACTATTTTAAATGACATAGCAAAATTAAATTTCATTGCAACTCACTTGATCAATCAAGTGGAAACAGCAATACTTTTAATGTTTGCAAAAGCCATCAGCAGACTGCAAGCGAAATGTCTTAGCATTTGTCTTGCCTACATAAGGAGATTTTTTTAAAAACTGCAAATACAGGAAGCCTTTATATGAAATATCCAAAATGTTTATTCCTAAGACAGTAAAAAACGTGTTTCTAGCAACTGCTGACCCCAAAAGGAAAGGCCTTAAAAGAATGTTAACTTCTCAGACAGTCTAATGGAATACTGAAGAAACCAAGGCATTTTTACCAGGCACATAAAATGAAATAAACTGCCTCACTGAGAAATGCTCCCATAGAACACAGTAATAAGACAGAGCAGTAGATCCTGCTACAACCATAATTATATGATCACAAGTGAAAAAGGATGACTACCAGCACAGAGCAAGTGCAGCAGCCTCAGCCTCGGAATCAGGGAATCATAAAATCCTGAAACTGTTAAGGTTAGAAAAGGCCTCTAAGATCACCAAGTCCAACATGTGAACACTGGTTGGATAAGTGCACTGACTGTAAGCATACAGGAGAGTAAAGCTGTGGGTTTGCTCTCTCAATTCTGAACCCTGTATGGTGAGCATGGAGCTGTCTGTGCTGGGTACCACCGTAAGCCTAACAGGGCAAGGTGAGGAAAGCCACAACGACACCATTCCACTGATACCACTGGTTGGATGCATGACAGAAATTAAGGCTCAAGGAACTAAGTAACACTTGTACAGTGCCACATCCATATGCTTTATATATTAATACATGATGAAAGTAGCAAAAATAAAGTATAATTAAAACAGGGGAGAGTCCAGTAAAAGTTTTTACAGCAAAATGAACTTGCACTGTTTCGTGCCAAACCAAACTCTTGAGGTTCATCTATTTTTTTTCCCCTTCAAACTGCCCTTCCTTTCACCTTGCCTTTTATGAGGCCCCATTTAGAAAGTGATCCCTGAACTCACAGACTTAGTCTTTCACAAAGCCCAGAGACAGAGCAGTTCACTCGAGTACAGGCCATCAATTCTGGAAAGAGACCTCTGTGTCTGGATTCAAAAGGGAAGTTACTGAACATCTTTCCAAAAACAACACACTTTAAAATGTGTGCTTAATGTGTGGATTAAAGGGAGCTGGCCTGTGCTGCCAGCTCAAGGGGAAAATAAGAGCTCTGACTTAGCAGTTTAGAGCACGTTAATGTAAAAGCCACGAGGAAATCTTTTGCTTGCATGCGTAGCCAGTACATAAGCATGGGCATGGTTTGTGCTTTTTCACTTGTGGTTAGCAGGCTTGGGGGACTGAAATAGCCAGCTAAGATGTTACTTTCCACAGCTGGTCTCCAGTACTGCTGCCAATCCATTGTTTGGGTGGCTTCAGGCTGATGCCACACCAAAAAAAAAAAAAAAAAAAACAAGACCAGGGCTTGGTAAATAATTTAAAACATGCAGCCATCAAAGTGGCTGTACGCCTCCATAGGGAGACACTGACTACAAGTGAAGAAAATCCTTACTGACCAGGAGCTGTGTGAAATTTCTTGCAGACTTTCATCTGGTCAGCAAACTGGGAAACCTGCTCTGATGCACATTCCGTTTACATCCGCATGTGTTTTTATTGCAGAAAATCAAGTGAGTTCAATGTTGACATTTAGAGATAACACAGAAGATTTGCCCTTTTGAATTTTCTAAAAGTCATGGATAGGTCATTTTGGCTAAGCAGTCTGTGCCTAGGAGTTGTGCTTAAATTGCGTCTGGGATGTGTTATATCCAAAACGTGGAAGAACCTTGAAGTGACATTCAGAGATCTGAATCAGAGACCATGCGAATTAACTGAACCCCTTCAACTGGCATCTCTGAAATACTGGACCACATACTCCAATCAGTTCCATTCCCTCTGAACCACTGACTTGAGTGGCACTACACCTAATTTACTCACATTACAGTGAAAGGCAAACAGAGTAGTTTTATAAGGAATTCTTAACTTGACTTCCAAGTTTCAGCTATTCATTCCTAGGATACAGTGCAGTCATTTTCTTCAAGTCATTCTGGGATAACCACTAGACTGGCACAGCTCATAGAAGAGCCCAAACCACAAGTCACGAAGGGAGAAGCTACTCCAAATGTGTTTGATTTGATTTTATTTTTTAATATGTGATTTCAGACTGCAGACACAGAATATATACTGGCGATTACAGAACTTGTGATCCCACACCATGAGACTGGAAGTCAAGATAGTCACATCTCCACCTAATCACTTGAGGAACATAATGCTGAAGGCTACCATCTATGTCAAATCCAGTCTCCTGAAATTGCAGGTACCCAGGAATTAAGGCATTTTATCTGCAAAGGCTCACAAACCTCCACTATTACCAGAGCAAAGGCTCTAACAAATGTCACACGTTTAGTAGCACAGGGCTGGCCACAAACTGTTTAATGTGCCAGATGAAGAACACGGAAAGGTCAAAGGCAGTGTCAGGATTGGCTTCCTACAATTTCAGGGAAGCTGAGTTGATTAAACAAAAAAATTGATTTTAAAGCTCCTAGAAAAGGCAGGGTCTCTCCACCTGCTATAGCAATGTACAGTCTCAATTCAGAAAGAAAAAAAAAAATCAAGAACTAAGACAAGTTCTCCTTAAACCTTAAAATATGCAAACTTAAGCTTATTCGTAATTCATTGCAGCCTTCTGAAAATCTAGTATTTTCTATCATTTAATGCACACTCTTTTTCATGCGTTTCACTTGACCAAAAAATCTTACAGAAATCTTTTCAATACTCCCTTCGCACAGAATACACGTGCTATGCAAAGCCCTGGTTTAGTTACAGGCAGGTAAACTCTACCTCAGAGTGCCAAAAGCTGCACCAAACACCAGTTGCTGCAGCATCTTCTGTCACATAAATATATAACATAAGACAGGCCAGACAATCATAATATAAAAACAAGAACTTCTGGCTTCTTGTCCCCAGTTTAGAAACCTGATCATAACCCTAGACATCTGAGCTCTTTTCTTTACTACCAAATGCCTGAACTTGTTAGACTCCTTTGGTATTTTTAATTTTAAATTTTTATTGACTTCAGTGTTCCTTGCCAAGACTGAAAGAGAAGACTTTTTGCTGAAGCTTAGCATTTTGAGTTTGGTATGCATTGTTTAGGATTATTTGACAGGCTAGAGCCAAACTGATATCAGTCTTCAGCCTTCTGGGAAGCATGGACCTCTGGGGAGGATGAATTCTGCTAATCCGAGAGACTTTGTTCAACTCTTAATACTGTGTTTTGAGAGTCAAGAAAACGAACATCATTAACTTGGCACAACTCTAAATGCATTGTAGTAACCCGAAAATGGGATCACAGCAATAATAAAATAGTGAGAATGATTTTGATCTGCAAACACACGAGGCATCAATTCTAAAAAGAAAGCCATGTTTAAGTTTCTGAGTGATGATCCCTTTAAAGTAAAAGGCAGTCATTTAAAATTAAGGCTCAAATATAATTCAGTAACCAGAGTGTCAGGATTTTGATTCTTCAGGGACAACACTGATGGATGTTTTAATTAAGCCCTCTACTAATCCTCAAGTCTTGAATCTCAGACTGCCTAACTCGAATGGAGAAGGGTGATGTATTTCAACAAGGAAAGCGATACACCAGTTTTAGATACTAGTAGGGTTTATTTTTGTTGAAAGCAGGTTGTATTTTTGCTGACTTATATTCAGTTATTTTAGTACTGTTTGTTACCACACCCCAAGAAACAGAAAAATAGATTTTGCCAAGTTAACAGTATTTTTTTTTGTTTGTCTCTGAAAAAGCAATGAAATTACAAAGCCACTATTAGAAATTTGGCAGCTCAGATCCTTGTCAGCTTTTCTTGGCTGCAATATATTTAGCATCACTCAAACAGCTTGCAAGAACCTGCATAAGTCCTGAAAACAACTTCTCAGAGTAAGCTGATTTTCCAAAATGACAATGAAGGTTTCATGCCCGTGAAGTCAATTTGACCAAGTCACCTCCCTGAAATGTGACTTAACTCTACAAGGAAAAAATATCCTCAGATATTCTGTATTAAACACAGTGGGAAATTCTATTTAATCTTGTCTGGTCACCCTTTGATCACTTGTTGAAGAGCCATAGTCAGCAATGCCCAAACACCCCCCACACAGAAGAGCTGCTTTGAGGACAGGGGAGTGTGTGACTAATGCAGCTGATCATCTTTCATTAAAGAAATGTGCACATGGAGAATGAGAGAGAAAGGTACATCCAGAGCACAGCAACCACAGCAAAGAAAAAGACCCAGCAATCTCTTTGGCTACTTTCTTTTCATCTCTTGTTCAAACCTTTAGAAAACTGAATGCTGAGAAGCATTAACACACACAGCAATTCCTGTGAACAAGGTTTTTCATCCCTGGAGCCCCTCTAGCAGTCAAGAAGCAACTATCTGCCTTTCCAACAACAGTTTTCCAAATCCTACTACGTGTATCTCTCCTTCAAAACCAAATAACCAACATCAGACACAAAGCTTTACATCCAACCCCCACAGAAGCGAGGCACACTCCAGCCTTCCTGCTGTACCACCTGAGGCTGCACATCGAGCATGATTTGGAGGAAACAGGCAAACTGCAGATCTGCTGTGGAAGGCAAGAGTCTGAAGGTGAGCTTAGCAATATCAGGGAAGAATCACTTCAGAGGCTGGTGAGGTGCCCAGTGAGGCCGTCTCTCAACCAGGGATAACTGTGCAGGTGTCTGGGTGCTGATCAAGGAGCCTGAGGGCAAAGGTCATGAGAGATTATGGAGGGAGGCAGAAAAATTGGGGGAAGGGCATCACCAATGATGAACTAGGGATGCAATTTTACTAGAAGCCTAGGGAAGTTTGGAGAAGGACCACCATGACCCACATGGACTCTCCCACAAGCTGCACTGATAAAGCATCCCTCTAAACATCCCCTTCTTAAAAAAAAACAACCAACCAACCCAACAAAAACTTCGATACACAGTTAAATTTCAAGCAAGTAGTGTGGTTTCAGAGCTCCAGATGGTGCAGTGCCTGTTAGGACTTTGCCCCTTCACAAGGGCTGGCAGACCCCCTCCATCTGCCTGACTCTGCTCAAGCCAAGTGGGACAAGTTGATTGAACTGAAGCAGCAAGGAAGAGGCAGGACCGAGAAACAAACTTGTTGCACTCCTTGATCAGCAGCTTCTACACAAAGCAGACCGGGATCAATCTATGCTGATAAGCTGTAGATTGTGGGCATTAAATTCAGCCACGTCTCATAGCAGTCACAAAAGATTATGGTGCAAAGTCAACAGTATCGACAATTACTGCAGTGCCTGAATACCAAGACCTCTGCTGTGTAATTTGGAGGTTACTGCTGCAGAGGAGGTGCAATATGTGCAAAAGGGAATGTTAGGTATAGTTTTAATGAATCCAAATTTCCAGCCTGACAACTATTTCATGTACCAGAAAATAAAACTGAATCAATGCAAAACTTAAATCTGTTCATAAAAAGCAACGCTCCTCTAACCTGGCATTTAAATCCACAATGTTATTTAGATGTATCACTTTAAACTGCTGTAATTAGAATCCATGTTCAATTTTAATATTTTAATGTGTATTATGATTTTTTTATCAAAACTTTACCCATGTAATGCAAAAATCCTCCAAAGACTCCAGCAGTGAGTCTTGTTGGTTAATATACCACATTTGCCATGTCTTTCCCCTCTCTAAATCTTTCAGGATTATTGCTGCCTTTATACCACCCCATCAGAACAGCTTTCTGGAAGCTGCTCTTCAGGCATCCATGATTTTTGAGTTTACTACTGCCTTACTGGCAGAACTTGCTCTTTGCTGTGACCACTGTGACTTTCATGGGTTACCGAAGTCTTAGTTTAATGCAATATCGCCCTCTTATTTCTCTTTCCCTCTCCACTTTTGCACAGGCATCAAAGCTGCAGTCATCACCATGGAAACTAGCTGGAGAATTAAAAAAAAAGGCACACAGAATCATGCAAAGCTAGTGCACTGCCACCCACTGGGTACTGGCATTAGGGAGCCTTAAAGTACAAAGCAACCCTGCTCAGTGTAAGCAAAGAACCTCTTATTGCAGCTGCCTGCATTCAGACCCAAATATATGGATTTTTGGTGTCAATTATTCTCTCATCACATGGCAGGGTTTGCTCATAGTGCTCAGATCACCCTGATGAAATTCAAGGTTAATAGACTCAGACTCTTTGCTGCCTCAAGAACACAGGAATCTCTTGTTTTCATGCAAGTTTAATCAGCAATGTGCTCATGCACGATACACTGCTTCATCCTCTGCAATGGCTTACTTATTCCCAGAGTGCAGGCACGGGCATCCTGGGAAAACACACCCATGCAATTCCAGAGGGAGCTGCAGGGCTGGGTTTTATCAGGGATCAGGCCATGAACTTGCAGCTTCTTCTATGAGGCATGAAATACCCAAGGGGATTTGGGATTTCAGGGAGCTGGCTTTTGTTGATCCATAATGCTTTGTGTTACTGGCCAATAGTAACTAATAGCAGGTTTTACTTTAGGAAGATCTCCATGGTGATCCGAGCCTGCTGATATCAGCTGTTTTTTTTGGTGTGGATATAAGAACAAAAGAAGATACTCTAATTAAAGGGAAAAAGATCTCAAAAAATTGGACAAAGGATGAAGAACTCTCAGCAATGCCGTAGTCCAGTTCAGTCCTCCAGACAGAAGCAAAACACTGAAGAAATCTTTCTAATCTAGTTTATGCCATTTAAGTCCTTAAGAAAAAATGTTGATTTTATGGCATGCTCTGCCATTTACTGAAAAAAATAAAGAAAATTAGCTGATGGGGGAAAAGAGGCAAAAACAAAAAAAAAAATCCCCAAGAGGATCACAGTACTTTTTACAGGAATTTAAGGCAGATTTTTCAGACCTGCTGCAGTATTACACATCAGCTCTCTAGCACAAATCTTCAAAACAAGAGAAAGGGAAAGAAAGAGAAAGGTATTCAGACCCGATTTGTTCTCTTTCTATACTTTTTTACAACCTACATTTCAAAATACCTTTTAATCAAGTGAACTGCTGAGATTTTCACAAATTTGGAAGGGTATTTTTTTATTTCATCTCACATTACTGAAAACAAATGACTATTTTTTCCCCCCTTTCTCCTAATAGGTTTTACAAATACATCCACACACTTATTTCAAAACTGACACTCCAAAAAAGAATTAGATTTTGTATTTTTATCAGGCATAAGCCACGAAAGAAAATAATTTAAAGTAGCAGGTAATTACACCAATGAAATATTGATGGAAAGTGATTAGACCCAAACACTCATTTTTATCTCAAGATATTTTTCTATTTTACATAATTATGCAGGCAAAAAAAGGGGGGGGTAAGTTTAAGAGTTACACAAATTTACAGTTCTCCCTTTTTACAAATGAGAACACAAGCAACAATTTCCAGAAGGCTGACCAAGTGCAAGCCACTGTTTGCAGTAATACTTGTTCTGGGGAGCCATGAAAGAGCTGTCTTCACCCAACAGCCCTGGAGAAGCAGTAGAAGTGAAAGTCATCCCTTCTCCAGTGTCAGCACCGAGTCCACATTGAGATGGATGATGCACTAACAGAGGATGGGCTGGTGCCGGTACTGCTGGATGATGTGATCGCTCACTTTTCCCTCCTGGCCTGAGAACAGTCTTGTATTTGTTGGCCATCTCTTACCCTGAGACTACAGTGCACGGGACACACGTGGCTTTCTCATTGCCTGCTCCTACTGCACAGGTCCTGGAGAGCAACCAGGCACTTCAACAATGCAAAACTTAATGCTGAGTTCAGAGCCCAGAATGATTTGATTTGGCTCCCCTGGCCAGCTTGTGAGCAGCCTTCCTGGAGAGGAGGCAGGAAGAAAGGACTGGTACAGGTAGCCCAGGAACAGCAATGAAAAATCTCCCCACAACACAGGTCTGCTCTCAACACTACCAGATGAAATTAATCCATGATCTTGTCCATGAACATTAAGTTCAGAGTGAGTAACACAGACAAATGCTCCTGTACTGACACTTCTGTAATGGCTGGCATCTGCCTTCCCAATTCTTCTAATCCTGAGGCAGTTACCTAGATTGCCAGGTCATTCCAGGCCTTCTCAAAGTATTCAAAAACATATTGATAAAGTAGAAAATTGGCCAGTGTGAGAATGACTGCACTTTGCGTCAGAAGGCAAGTCTTCAGGATGCTGAATATTGGAGTGTTTTGGTTGCAGTACCCTGGAACCTCTGTAAATGTGTCAGTACTGTGGGAGTTGGTTTCAGGTATAAAGTCTACATATTTATATGTGTGCATTTTTATACATATGCTAAAAATGGAAAGCAATTCCCATACGGATCAATATATATCTATAAACACAATATACAGAGGCTGGAATGGGATCCTATTTAATCCATTGTAGACCTAAGGCACCATTTATGTCACAAGCTGCTGTGCAGAAAAGCAGTTTTCATGCCAGATACAGTCTCTGTGTTGGTGCCAAGGCCAAAAGAGCAAGAGCAAATGTAGAACTTGAGATTCTTCCCCTGGGGGCCTCCCACAACAGCCTGCAGACAGCAGATGGGAAAACACCGCTGCGTCCAGGCACAGTTCCCGTGCCCTCCAGCAACCTGAACAAAAACTCAGGTGCTGCTGGTTGTACTACCAGGCTAATCCCATCCTTCCTGTACACATCTGATGCGAGGAAAACATGTCTGGCTTTGTTCCCTGCTGTGCTTCTGCGCTGGCCCCCAGCAAGGGTTGCCTTGGACCACAAAGAAGTCTGCCCAGACGCTGCCTCAGGATTCCTGAATTGTCTAAAAGACCACAAACTTGACAGCATCAACAAGGTTTCCTCTGAAAGCAAGATGTGTAACAGCTCATTGGAGTGGACAGGCACAGAATATATATATTTGGAGGACAGGACAGATTAACAAGAAGAGAGAGAGCTTTTGAGACACCAAATGCCTTTACATGGAATCAGCAACATGAAATCTGATTTTTGCCATCTTGATATCGAGAAAAGAAATTGCCTTCTAAAGATCCCAGGGGAGAAAATTTCTGGCAGAAAGAAAGATGATTAGTTCATATATTTGCAAGCTTTCCACTAAACAGCAGCTGATGACAGAGATAGGAAGGAGCAAGGAATTAAGGGATAAGAAGCACAGCAGAAGTCACAGGATAAACTGTGCACAGAAAACAGAAAACTTGAAGTCAAAATACATAAAGCAGTTTATCTTAGATGCAAAGGCAAGAAGGCCAGCTTTCCATCTCACACTGGTCAGCTCTCCAAAGAAACATCCAAAGTGTTTGTTTTTTTTTCCCCTCAGTGTTTCCTTAGGCAACATGGTGAACAAAGGTTAAGCATCCTCTTCGCTACTGAATCATTACAGTTTCACTCCGTAAACTATTGTGTGGATGTATTAGGATGAAAATAAATGTAAAAGATATAGTCATTTTAAATATATACATGCAGTTAAGATTACACACAGGAATTAGACCAGTCCCTCATTTCTACAGACTGCAGTGTATGATATTACTTCCCAGAAATAGTGCTGAAACTAATAATATGTCCAAAAGCTGAAATTAACTTTACATACTACTGCCACATAGAAGGTATGTTTCTAATTCAAATAAAATGAAAAATGTGTTCCAAAATAGGGCAAAATGAAAGACAAAGATGTGGAAATCAAAGGGTCTGAAACAGGATTTATATGTTACAAGTTTCTAGAAAGGACAGATGCCAGTACATACATTAAAGACAGTGACACATCCCTAGAGAATTTCAATAATACTTCACCCTTAAATAACACACTCAAAACACTTCACAGACATTAACTAATTAATCTTCAATCCTCATGTGGCTGTAAAAATTACACAGTAGGGAAATAAGGTCATATCTTCAGAGGAGATCAAGTCGAGATTACACAGACTGCCCCAAGGCTACGCACTGACTTGACAACAGAGACAGGGTACAGCTCCCAGGTCCAACAGCCACCCCACCACCAGGACAGAATGCCTTTGGAGGGAGACTGACAGCCCCAAACAACATTTCCTGCATGCCAGGCAGCCATCATCACTTGAGCTTATGGGAGGCTTCAAACATCAGGGGCACATTTTAGGAATACTATACAGATCATGGTGAAAATTACACCTGGTCAAGTCCAATCTACCAGTGCTTCCAGAGTATTTGGATGGATGGAGAAAAGGTGACTTTCAGGAGTGTTGGAAGCATGCAGGCAGGCCACAGAGCTGTTAGTTTTGCCTACAGCCACAATGCCAAGCAGGATTGGCTCTCAGCTTTTTCAGAAAGCACTTTAGAATACTTTCAAAGTAGTTCAACACTATTTAAAAGGTTCATTTCTCACTGCAGCACTGTCAGAAGTTTAATAAATTGAAAGCTCGGCTACTGCAAGCAGCAATATGTCCACCAATCCTGGGCTGCCTCTGGGTGAAGATCTGGGGTTGGTTTTGAGAAGTAAAACTGCATCTAAACTTCTAATTATATTTAAAAAAGGTAAGTGCTGGAAAATAGCAGAACCTCATAGCTCTATAAGAAAGTTATTTAAAAAGCCAAGGGTTTGAATGACAGCTCCTTTTTTTAAACTGTGCCTGATGGGATAGAGAAATGGTGCCTGGGGTCCAAGGTCTGTCTTGGCAAGAAAGGCTGTGGAGATTGGGAACAGGAGAGGACAGAAAAGGGTCCCACCAACATCAGCAGTGGAAAATTTGGTATTAACTGAGAAAGGTGACTTGGATGAAGATAAATATAGTCCACAAGTGAAGACAAGTGACTTGCTAGACAAAGACAGCAATGAGCTGTGAGGAAGGGACAGAGGCAGTGTGCTCTGTAAAAAAGGTTAAAAGCACGCACACAAAGACGTAAACAAGATTTCAGCTTGAAGGAACTGGCAGTTCCTCTCTGTCACTAGCATTTACATTGCATTTCCTACAGCCTTTATAAAACCTGGCTCCTCTAATTCATTCTAATTCACTCTCTAATGCCTCTACACAGCTCTTTCAGTGTGTGTGTGGGCAGTCTAGAAAGCAGTAGTTGGACAGCTTTTGACTGAAAGGAAATGTTTTAGGTACAGCTCAAAGCCTGTGGGGAGTCAAGAGAAAGGGTTGAATTTGGCCTTTAAAAGAAACAGGATGCCAGGAGAGTCACATGAATGCTTAAAACAACTGCTCTGCTTAAACAGAAGATGCATATGCCTGAGTTTGGTCTTAGCCACTAGCTGCAGCAGGCTGGTTTTAATTAATAGCAGGTGGTGGCTCATTCTTTTGGCAAAAGAGCAAATGTGAGTCAGAGTTTTAAGATATTAATGCAACGTTTACCTTGTTTAGTAAAAACCAGTGTTCTGCAAACTTTCGTCTAGGACCACCTCCGTACAAACACTGCACAGGGACCTGGGATCCTGGGTGGACAGTTGGGAACATGTGACACCTCACAGCAGTGAAGGCTACCAGGACCTAAGGCTGCAGCAACAAGGGCACAATCCCCTTGGCCAAGGAAAATTATTAATCCCCTTATTCAGCACTCATTCAGCCACAGCTGGAATACTGCCTCCAGTTTGGAGGCCCCCTGAAAACATGCAAGATGCTGATCAGCTTGACTGAGTCCATCCGAGGCCACCAGGCTGAGCTGGCCTAGCCTGGAAAGAAGACGACATCAGGAGACCTACAGCAGCCACCTGTAGTAGTACCTAGGCAGGGCTTACAGAGAGCACAGCCACGCTCTTCACTGAGAAGGACATACAACAGTCTGGACTGGATGTACTGGACACACTTGCCCTGAGCATAATTAAGGATTGGTACACAAGCCCTGAAGAGCTGAAGAATTTCTGTCCTTGAAGGTTTTCAAGACCTGATTAGAGAAGGCCCTGAGGAAGCTGGTCTGAATTCAGTGCTGTCCCAGCTTTGACCAAGAGGTTGAACTACACAGTCTCCCAGGAATCTTTCCAACCCAAACGATTTGATGATACCCACCACAGGCACAACGAGTACATAGTACACGACTTTATAAAGACAGTATGTTCCCAAAACACTGAATTACAATGCAATTGTTAAAAACCCAACAAAACAAATAACTAAACAACCAAACAAAGAAGCCTCCAAAGCCAACACAGTAATCCACAGCATGCAGACCATAGCTCACACAAAAGCTCAGATCTTCTCTTATAAAGATTTGCAAAACTGTAATCACCTCAGCAAAGACAACAGGCAAGAAATGTGTGAACCAGTTCCATCTACTGAATTTAAGAGACTCCATGGCCAGCTGAGTGTTCATCCAATGGATTTACTGCTGTACAAAAGTGCCACAAATGAACAAAATCAGGTGCCTCGTGCAAGCCAACTCAGATGCCATGACTTGCTCTGCAGAAGAGCACAAACCAATGAAAGAAAAGCCACTTTAAAAGTGAGACTGGTCTGAAAACAAATGAGATTAAGTTATTGACTGCAAAGTGTCTCATTTTAAACAGAGATTACTGGCTCCGCACTAGTATTCCACTTGATTTAGATTTCCACTTCCATCTGATTTAGGTTTTACCACTGCAAGAGTAATAGCACTCTGCCTTTCACATTAAGTTCTTTTTCGTATATAATGTTTGTCAACTAGATATCCCACAGTTTAATTAACTTAAAATTGAAATCGCATCATAAGAATTTAGACCATTTAGTACCTGAGACACCAAGCATTCATTCTGTTTCATGAAGAAATTAATTAGGTGAGAGTCATTAACAACAACTGTAATTCCTTATGGATTTAAATTATGTTTTGAATTGGAAGACTGAAGTTTCCACCTGATTTAAATTCTTCACAATGGCGAAAATGAATTAATGATGTTAACATTCCATATGTCTAGAACTTGGCATAGGAATGAAATTCTGTGTTAAATCTGAAGGTAGCAGCATAGAGAATGAAAGAAGAGTGACCTATCCCTATCCTTCTGATTTAGTCCTACAGTAGTTTGGAGTATTTCTGGATGAGCTACAGTCTGTGGGTTCAAACTGAGTACTGATAAAATCAACAGCAGCCTTGGAGCTGACTTCAAGAATGATAGGACTAGGCTCTGGGTTTTCCAGATTATGTACCTTCTCTCTATTTCTGCAAGAAAACCTCTGAGCACTTTTTTTTTCTCAGCCGTGGTCTGAGAGAAATTTTTTCCTGCCTAACAGAAAGGGAGAATGATAAAAAAAGATCCATAAAGAATGATAAATACGGTATTTCAAAATTGGGCACCCTACTGTTAATTATCATCATTTCCTCCACAGTTTATGCATATTCAAATTATGCTGGCACTTCTCCTTCTGAGGAAACAGTTTGAAAGAGGATAGGCAGGAGAAATCTCTACAGCACAGCATGCAGTTTGAAAATTCACACACTGCATCAGCAGAGCCAATTTCCCAGATATATAAATCTGGGTTTAACTTCTGCAAGAAAAACACTCACATCCATCCCCTTTATCGTACTTTAGGGACATTTCTGCTGTCTGACAGCATCATGCAGAGAATCAAAATGAATATGCAAGGCAAATTCCAAACCAGCATAACCCCCTCATAACCTTCTTTTCCCAGGTCCAGGGCTCTGTTTTGGAACTGAAAGGTAAACTGTGAGCTCTGCTGAGGACACTGCTCTCCACTGTCAAAGCCAACTGAACGCTCAGGGTGCAATTTGTTTCCAGGAAAAGGACACTGATTAATTAAAACGCAAAGGCATCTTCCTGCCAAATATTTTCCCAACCTTATGTTCAGCTAAGGATAATTAAGGCTTGCCCATATCATCCAAAAGACTGGTAGGCACTCTCAACACGCCATCAGCTATCACCCAACAAAAGTCCATGCTTGCTGGGGAACAGATTGCAACCAAGCAGACAGGCAGCACACCGGCTGAGAGCTTTCCCTGAGCCTAACTCGCAGCTTCTTCGGTCTGAAGGCCAATAGCTGCTCTCTTTACTACAGCCATGCCTGGTTAGCCTGTAAACACCGACCCCTTGAAATAGCTGTCACTCCTTGGCCACGGCTGCTGTTCACTGCAGCCTCCCACGCTGCTCTGGTGCAGAGAGGGAAGGGGTGTTTTTCAGGACAGGAGGTGCAACGAGCCCCGAGTGCTGCCCAAGGCTCTCTGCGCTCCCAGGTCATGCCAAGCCATGGCAGCTTCTGCCACACCAGCTTAAATACCCTTTGACTTCCACGAGACTGACCATGCTTTAAAATCAGGCACAGTATTAAAAAAAGTGTTTTGCTGATGAAAATAATCACAATTAAAAAAGCTCCTTATTGAAGTTCATGCAAGCCCCCACTGCAATTGTAGGGCAAGTTTCTCCATCTACTTCCAGAATTTAAATGGTGACCTCCTTCAAACAACCCTTGTTGAGCTGAAAGGCCAGGAAATGGAGTCATATTAGGATTAATGACTTGAATTAGCTCTCTTGCACCTGTGCCTCACCGTATCCACGGCAAAGACAAACAGTAGCTTTGCCCTTATAAAGCAATGCTTGAGGGTTTCTCTGGTGTCTACGCAAAATCTTTTCTCTCTTTGTCTTGCCAGATAAACTGCTTCAGAAGGAAAGATGTCTCCCCCTGTAAAAGTTTCTGGATATGAAAAATGCAAATATCAAGCAGCAATAATGAAGAAAATCAATTTTAGACTCCTGGTGGCTACTTTCCTGCAAAGCTGTATTATTCTTCATCAAGCATCTACAAGAACCAGATCACGTTTTCTAGCTGTCTGTTCCTCTCCTGTGTAATGAGGGAAAGTCATGTATATTGCTTTCATTTAATTTACCCTAGAAATTCAGAGTTATTGATTGTAGTTGGTAGACTTCCTAGCTGTAAGAGACTGGAAGCAACACTTCTATGACTTTTGTATTGCTTACTGCAGAGAGGGACCCAAAAAGAAGGGAAAAAAAGAAAAAAGTGGGTAGGCAAAACTAAGCTTTGAGGCTGGGGGAGAATACATCATTTGGAGATGAAATACTGGTGGGAAAAACATAAATGCATAACACAGCTAGAGCTGTAGACTGCCTTTAATGACATTTATTTAAAGAAGTATCTGTAAAACTGATTATCTGAGAGATATCAGAAAGGTCTAGAGTAATCAGGCATAATTTGTATACAAAAGTCACTGAAAAACACGAAGGTCTGTGGAAAGACCAGAAATTATTTTTTAATCTGGATAGGATTTAGTGAATAGTTTTGCAGAAGAAAGGAAAAGAACAACAGAATTCTGAGGAAATATTTTGTTTGGATATTTTAAAAGCAATAATTTAATTCAGAAAGCTGCCAAAATATCAAACAGGATTAATGATAGAATATTTTGCATGATTTGGTAGCTTACAAATGAATGCACACAGCCAGCATCTGTCAACTCCCTCAGGCAGCCTTGCTTAATGGAATGCAATTTCTTACCTGAAAAACATAAATAAGAAACATACATTTACATTTTACTCTGCATAACTTAATATGTTATTTAGTACCCTAAATCACACATGAAACCAGTTCTTCCTATTAAGCATGCAAAGACACTGCATCACTTGTGTAGAATGTTTTTAAAATCAACAGTAGTTTCCAATTAAAACAGTTCAGATGTAAATATTTATACCAAATACAGAGACGTGATTAACATTCCTACCAGATACAAGTTCGCTGGAGTACAACCCTTCCCATAATTACCCCCTGCTTACGGACTGCAGTCCTCTGATCCCCCCCAGGCAGCAGGAGCAAGGAGGGCTGCTCTGAGCAGCCCAGGTGGCTCACCCCAAACCACAACCACCACAGACCTCCTAAGGGTTCCTCCTTCCCACAGGGAAAGCACTCTGGGACATGAGCCACAGCAGGGCACACGTTCCTGGAGCACCATCCCTGCTCTGGGGTTTCACACAGGGATCACAGCTGTGAGACGCAGCCCCGGCAGGAGGGGACAGGTAGGAGAGGTGCACAGGCAAGTCTCAAGCAGTGCACGAAGCTCGGCTCTGGTCCAAATCCCAGGCCAGCATTCAGGGGAAACTTCAGAGAGCATTTTAATTTCGCCCTCATGCTGCACTCGCATCGAATCTGCAGTTCCTTTCCACCTGGATCAATTGGTATCGAATGTGAACAGACCCCTAAGGCTGTGCTCAGGTATTAAATGTTTTTGGGGCAAGTCTCTGCAGTAAATAGGAAGAAACCTATAAGCCTAGAATGATCCAAAATCCGCAGGGTCTAGACAGAATCCATACAGCTGCCATGAAATCCTTGGCTGCGGTCATAGATTGATTATACCCATTTAAAAAAAAAAAAGGTATTAATGTATAAAGCTTCCACGAAGGACAAAATCTGCAACATTAAAGAAAGCATCAATAAAACACTGCAGCTCTTTACTGACATCTTCAAGCAACAATGTGAAGCCAAGTCAAATATCCAAATGCAAATGCCCAGGAAATGAGAACTAAGTGACCATGAGGTGCCTCATTTCACATGGGTCCACAAAACTTTGTTGGCTTTCCCCCCCCCTCACAATACCTTCCAATTCTGCTACTGGAAGCAGTAGAAGAAAATCTTAGCAAGCCTGGAGTTGGGCTCTTGATGCACATCATAAGAAATCCTTGAAAAGACCAGGAAAAATATCTTCAAACAAGCCATCCTGGATCCCTGGATTACTCAGGTGGAGCTGTGAGCAAGATTTCTAACCTTCTCTCACCCCACATCAACTTTATGAAGTTTCTTCTCCAGAAAATTTTTAATTGCATTTTAATTATGCAAACGTGCCATGGGCTTTTGGAGTAGAACATTGGCTAAAGTTAAAAGGAACAGGTATCCATCAATCTAATCAAAATATCTGCAAAATACTCTTTTCTGCAGTATTTATGCTTCCATTTCTGTGAGGAAGCCATTCCATATTTATTAATTAAACTGACAAACGTTCAACTTCACTACATAGGAAATCTGAGAGCTCTCTGCACCCCATATCTACAAATGATTTTCTTAAAGTACCTGTACCTGCAAGCAAGGCACTTCAAAGAAATTTCCTTGCTGTGTTTAAGAATGCAAGAAGAAACTCAGCCCATGATATATCAATGCATTTTCTGAGAAAACTGCATTTGCAGGGCTCTCCACAGTTTCTCCAAGGTCAAGGGACATGTTTGAATACTGTTAGGTCAGAGCTGATGCACTTTATTTTCCCACAGGTTTGCAGCATAATGTAATACCTAAACACACCAGTCTGAATGACCCAGCAGTCTTTGGGGCTGCCTGAAATCACATCACCGAGGAAATGAAGGACTACTTTCAGAGGTTAGTGCAAAGAATTGCCAATGGAGTCGATCAAGGATGAGAGAAAACAGCCCTGCTCCCTGGTGGGCAGTGAGGGCAGCAGCAGGTACAGGAAGGAATGATGCTGCCAGTTCAGATCATGTTCAGTCTGGCCCTGGTCAAAGGGGCAGGACCAACAGAGAACGGTGCTCCTCCCTACAGCTCAACTAATTTGATGTGCAACTTTTTTGATGCAAAGCACATGGGGAACCTGCAACAGAGAAAGGGCTGACCAGCTCTCAAAGCTGCCTTTGTATCTGTCAAACCAAGTTGTTTGTGGAAAGACTGAACAGGCAACATGCTCCAGAACTGTGTTTCAGGAGCCAGAGTACCTCAAGTGTTGGTGTAGGTAAGAGGGGGGATTGCTACATGCAGGCAGGGATTTACAGCATGAACTGTAAATGTGGTCAGAGGGGTCTGACCACACAGGCCTGCTTCCCTGTCCCTTGGAGACATGTACCATGACAACAGCACACACAGACCAGAGACCAACTGTGTCAGGGTTTCCTGAATGCACGTGGCTTCTTCCCTCACCCACTGATCTCATAATTCACACTCACTGTATTTAATACACATCAACACCGAGTGCTCCCCAGGAACTATCACAGACCACTGTAGAAGAGCAGGGCTATGCCAGGCAGCCACTGCACGTCATTGCATCAAGAGTTGTTGATGTTCTTAATGCTAAGCAGTAGAAAACAGATATGAGCTCCCAAGCATTTGCAGGCTGCCCCCAGATGCCTCCACACTGGCCACCCTCTCTCAAAGATCAGGCAGCCCCCCAACAAAGCCAAGAGTTTCAGATATAGATTCAGCACTGCCACAGAGCATGAGAAGCACAAACTGTCTCCTTTATCCAGTACTTTTAAGTATAATGACAGATCACGCTGCTCACATGGCTCAGTCTGGCTCAAATGCCTGTCTCTGTTACAGATGTGTGATGTAGGAGGGCTCAAAACTGACAGGTTTTAAACCATATTCAAAGGAAATTTGACACAGATGTTGTTGGCTCGGCAAAACGTTACACAGAAAGAAAAGCGAGATTTATAAACTTCCCAAGCCTGCTTGTTAATTCTCAGCGTCACCTCCTGGTTCCCCCTGCAGAGGGGAGACTCTGCCTCGTCCCCCCCTTAAATACAGGGGATCGTTCCTCCCTGCAGAGCATTGCTGAAGGACACACTGAGCTCTGTGTCTGTAGTCATCACACCCAGCGAGAGGCGTCATTAACGCCTGACAGTGACACGCAGCTCTGTTTGCACAGCACCAACTTCAGTGTCACAGGAAACCTGACAGAGTTCGGGGATTTGGATCTCCAGTGTGACATTCCCATTTAAAATGCATCCATCTGGGACCAGGAACAGAGGGGCTTTACCTGCTCGCTGTTGGGCTGGCAGAACTGCTCACAGCCATAAATGAATTATCTAAAATGTTTTCCAGAGGAAGCTTCAAGTAAACCTTGCAGCTTCCTTCATATTTGCCAACACTTTTGCAAAGATTCTTTCAGAGAGATTTTCTTAAAAGGTTGTATTTTCTCCTACCTTGCTACTGCTATGGGAGCACAAGGAGACCTCCAGGGGCCCATCCCTCGGAGGTCCCCAGGAGCTTGGGACAGACATGCCAGTCCTGGTGACATCAGCCCCATAAACTGTGCTCCCTGAACACTGTCCTGCACCCAACATGCAACACTCATCCGTCAGCACATCAGCAGAGACAGAAATTGGTGAAAACTCCTGACTTTGCTGCTGACAGGTAGTCCAGGGCAACTCATTGGACACCTCAGCCCTCCCTCTGTACCCTCTGTCTGTCCCAGAGGGACCCAATCTGTGAGGTCACGACTCGCACGGCACAGCAGCAGGCTCCTGATCCCACCTGAGGCACTTCCAGCATAAAAAGCAGTAATAACAAAGCTGGCTTTGACTGTTAAATGGCAGGTCTTTAAGAGAGACTTCCCTCTCTTGCTCATTTCAGAGTCAAACAAATGTTTGGACATTGAATACATGCAACTCTGGCCTGGATTATACTGCAAAATATAAACTGTAAAGTAATTGAAAGGGACAGGTCAGAATATTTAGCTGATCTGTCCCAGATGCTTGAGTTGGCGTATGAGAATGTTCTGGTGATGAATGAACTGCTTATACCAGAAACTCAGTAATAAAAACAATGCCCTTAAAACTGAAAATATTCTGATGTGCCTTTATGAATATGACACATGGGCTTGGGGGAGCAAACATCAGCAACTGAAGTGGGATAGAAGACTAAAATATCAAACAATTAGGCTTGCTTGCATGGAATAGTTTAGAGGAGTAGAGCTGCTGCAGGTTCTACATTGCAGCTACATTATCTTAACAATTAGCTTGAAGACTATGGGCACAGTTCAACAAGCTCATACATCTCTATGGTTTCATGGTATGCAAGAGATGAAAAAGAATCTTCACATTATTTCATAACTTTAAAAGAACACCATATTGTGCATAACAGGATGAAGCACTTGTTTAAAAATTCAGTGTTATTTTAGCAGCAATAGCTTTCACTAGCAGCTTTCTGAACACAGCTGTGTAGGGAAGAAATTATTTTCCTAACATTTACTTCTTCCAAAGGCTAAAAAATGTCATGGCTAAAAGAGTCATGACTGCAGCCTTAGGTACAGACTAACACTCATCTAAGTATTAAGACTTAACTAAGGGTGCCAAAACCTTATGCAAGTTAGGGGTTTATTGGTAGCAAACAAAGAAATGCCAAAGGGAAACAGCAAAAGTGAACATATCTGCAGTAAAATTAATATTCTAGCAGCCTAGAGAACAAGCAGTTTCTCAGTTGTTTGAGTAAATATTGACAGCAAATGAGGTCAGTTACCTGAATTTCAGATGAAATCTGGAAATGTTTGATATTGAAACACTCCCAACACTGCCAAACATTTTGTGAAACCATATCTTTGTGGATCTTCCCCCCCCCCCACCACTGGTTGCCAAATCCCTGCCCTAAGGGATGAGTGTCCAGCCCTGCACATTGCAGAGGACCAGGTGGATGGACAGGGGAAAAAAGCACAGCAGGTAGCGCTAACACACCTACAAATACTGTTTCTCAGTATTCAAAGTAATGAGATGAATCAGATTCAGAACACTGAAACTCAAGAGAAGAGAGATTTTTTTTTCAGGGCAACAGAACAAAACATGGACAAACCGATGCCCAGAGATCCATTGCTAAAGAAATAAGTTTCCCTTCACTGCATAAAATTCCAGGAATGTGCTGCTGAAGTGATCAAAAGCTTATCTCTGGTTCTACTAAATCTCTGAGGGTTGCCATTTTGGGTGCCTATTAAGGGTTTATATTTATGTCATAAATCATCTTGTTGCATTCCATAGAGAGCGGTTTTAACACGAGGATCTTACCCCTTAACTGGCTTTTTATAGGAAATTTAAAGGCTGAGGAACAGTAATGGCACTATTAAAGACACCTACTTTTTGCTTCCTGAAAATAATAGCATGCTACAGAGCCATGAAAAGAGAAAATGATAGCAGCGCTAACCTGCAATAATTACACTATTAAAAAGAAAACAGCACTGAAGAAATTATGGGGAGAAAGACACTAAAATTTCTGTGTCTAGCATAACCTTTCAGAGAATATATTTGCAAAGTATATAAAAAGTTCCAGTTATTCCAAAAGGTTATGATCATGTCCTTCCCTTATTTAAATTGACACCAGTTACTACTACACTTTCTTGGTCCAGAGTTTAAAAAATACAAGAAACATAAATTGTAGATATAACATTATAGTGTTGTTATTACACTGTTATTAAAGTGATATTTACTAAGTTCAGGCTGCTTTTTCTCCTCCCTAGTGTAAGATTTGGCAAGGAACAGGAAAAGCCTGACTTTATGACAGAATCAGCTAATGGATTTTTAACATCCCACATTTTCAGCAAGATGGAGGGAACAGAAATAGAAGAACCCCATGAGGGCAGGCACAGACATCAAGCTGTGGTGCAGGGATCATGGACATCAGTCCTCCTGCCACCCTGGGAAGGCTGTGGGTCCTACTGCCCCAGAAGCCCCTCAACCTCCCAGCTTCCTGCTGTACCCACCTCCCCCGGGCTTCTCCTCCCAACACAAGCCCCTCTCTGCGATGTGTATCTGTGCAGACATCCCCACCTTTAGGTGGAGACCAACTGCATGAAATTTGCTCTGAGCCAGCAGCTCCTCCTGGGTTATGTGGAGGGTTGAAGAGGCATCTCCAAGCAGAGAGCTTCAGGCAGAAAAGAACAAAACATGGCTATGGGCAGGGAAAAGTCTGAGTCCTCTTCCCAGACACCCCTCTGATGCACACATGACCCTTTGGAACTCCCATGGCCGCAACACAGAGGAAGATCAGACAAATTCACTCACTTCCCAATCCTAGACAGCTGTGGGCTGGGGACCCTGGGGTAGATTCCCAGCACACTACCACACATTTGGCATGTCCACAGGGCATTTCAACACTAGGGATATTTTGGGGTTTATAACCATGGGTAACATGCATGAAATTAAGGCAATATTATTAATCCTAATCACTGCATCTTGTAATGTAATACCAGAAAATATTTTTCTTTCACATTGTCAAAAAACTGGAGTTGTTGATGGTTCACAGTTGTAATTGACTATTTCATGTCAATAACAGCCCAAGTTGGTATATAAAAAGCTTCTACCGTTTGGATGATTTGATAAAAGCCTCAAAATAAAGGAGGAAAAACATTATTTGTTCTCAAATAAATAGCACTGCCTTTCATGCTATATAAGTTGTAAAGATATGCAGTGTTTGCACCTTCACTTCCTACTGACATCATCTTTACCAAGAGCTGTCAGCAAAATGCAAAAACACAGAGGGGGAATAACACACAATTTGATGAGTGCAACCAAATATGAAGAGCTTACGCTGTTGCCTTCAGCTATAAACCACCCATCATTATTCACACTGAGAGGCAGCAGTGGACACATTAGCAGAACTCAGTTCCTCAAGACACAGCTGCACAAGTAGCAGATGAAAAGGCAAAAGTTTTTCAGCACTTGCTTCAACTTCAGTTCATTTCTTAAAAAAAATTATAGAAGAAGAATCTGAGCCTAACCATCCATATGATCCATACCCCGCGCTCAAGCAACAGCAAGCTCGATTCAGAAGAAACCCAGCATAAAAACATGTAATTTAATGCAAAAGAAAGGACTTATGGGTAAAATGGAACACGAATTCAAACCACAAATCTGAACAATACATCAACAGGCAGAATAAGAAGAATATAGAGTGTGCATCCAGAATTACATGGAAGAGCCAGACCTATATCTAAGGAAAACCAGTTTTGAGAGGTCAGTGCACAGGTGTCTGAAACACTATACTGCCTGACAAGCAATATCTGTTCCTTCTTGTAATGTGCTAGAAAGCGTCCTGCCCATTGAAAGTGTCACTAAAATTAATCTTAATCACCAGAGGAAAACCTGCAATCCTGAGCTGCCAGCCATCACATCTCCTGGAAGACAGTGCCCATTGCCTGTCTCCGCAACAGAATCTGTTGTCAAGAGCAACTGGCAGTGCCTGAGGGAAGAGACAAAAAAACAAGTGGCAAATGCTTCTTTGCAGCAGTGGAAGAATCCACCAGATCCACCACAGAGACGATGCTATTTCAAGAGAACTGCTGTGGCTCTGTCTCCAAAATTTACTTCACCTAACCATGAAGGGCTCATGACTCACTGTCTCTGCCAAGACACTGATTTCTTGTGATCTCTCAGGTGCAAACCGAGGTTGTACCTCATATTAAACAGAGTAAATGCTCCTTCAACAAGGGGGGAAAAAAAATAATTACCTCATCAGTCAAGGGGGCCCTCCTTGGTAGGTCATTATCTAGGGACTGAAATTACTAGAGCTACACTTCCTTCTGACTGAAATATTAACAAATTCGTTTTTAATCTTATGCTGCAAGTTAAATTCAACTAAAAGGAAGTACTGTAGGCTGAGTGAGGTTACTGAGCTTTTTCCAGATCTCAAAGGTCTGTTACCCCCCAGAGTCTCCTGGGGAGAAAAAAAAAAGGTACCTTCACACTAGCTGTGAATAAAACCAAACCTAAGACATTGGCAACAGAAAAATACATAGTTTCCTTTTGCTGTTCTACTTATTGGGGGAGAGTATAATATGTATTACTATAAAGAGACAGTAGTCCAGAAGAGAGTAGGAACAAACACCAACCCTTGGCTGAGCCCAGCTAACAGCACCTGGGCAAATCCAGCTCAGGGATCAGGACAGGTGTTCTGGTCTTGCAGCCTCTCTACATATTTTTGGGGTTTTTTAGTTCTTCCTCTTTTTTGAATTTGAAATTCGTAATAGCTGCTAAAGAAATCTGAAGTCAAAGCTATTCACCTACTCACAAGTGACCCCTGGAACACTTCATTCCCCATTAACCAACCTTACTCATAAATCTCATTAGGGCTTTGATGAGTGGAAAGGCTGAACAAAAGACAGGTGGAAATGAGAATAAGGGAGATAAAAGAAAAGTGCTGAAACCTTGGGAAAAAATTGTCATTAAAAAAAGGCATTTTAATATCTAAATGTAGGGTAACAATTAAACTATTTGACACAAAAGACTTGAAACATTTCAGTTTATTTTGTTTGCTCTTTATGCCTCAGGGACTGAGTTAATGAGGATTGCAATGGCCCAGTGGTAATGCCAAACTCAACAGCAAATCTAGCAGATGGTTTCAGGCTCCAAAGTGAGAAGCCTGTTGACCTAAAGGGAGACATACTGTGCACCCTGTGCTTAATGGAAGTCTGACTCCAAAAGTCAGCTCATTCCCATAGAGGTGTCCCCAGAAGGGATAAGGGGCCCTGGAGCACCAAAACATCTGGAAGCAGCTTTTGGCAGGACCAGCCCCAGCCCCTCCTCACAGAGACCAACCCCAAAGACCCCAGAAATGCAATACAAAAACAGAACATCACGAATGAAAGCAACATCCCTGCTTCCCCCCCAGTGCTGTCTTCCTGGGAATTCACCTCACAAGACTGTGGTGTCCTGACAGACCATAAGCTGCCAGTTTTCCTGTTTCCAGACAGGGAAATCTCCCTGCTCCACCTGCAGCCACTCAAATGATGCCTGGAAAAAAAAAGTCTCACACCTGGAGTAATGAACAATGAATCCACCAGAAAAGGCTTTATTTTCGCCCCATAACACACTACTGAGAAGTACAGCTCCAAATTCAGAAAGGAATAGGCCTAATTCTACATCTGTGAGCAAAATGCTGCAGAGGGGAATTTTATTTGGTTGGTTTTTGTGGTTGGTTTTTTTTGTTGTTGTTTTGGGGGTTTTGTGTTTTTTGGTTTTGTCCTTAAAATCAATACAATTACACTAGTTATAACTACCAATGCAAACCCAGGGACAGTGGTAGGAAGGTGCCTTATACTGCTAAATAACCCATTCCTCATCTCCCCTGGGAGCAGCCAGACTGCTGTAGTGCCACTGCAGCTCCTCCCATACTGGGGCACAGCATGGGTGTGTTTATAATAACTGTATAATAATAACAACATGTATAATAACTGTACCATTAACCTGGATGGAGCCAAAGCAATGCTCTAGTTTTTCAGCTCCTTATCAAGGCAGCAAACCAACTGCCAGCCCAGTGTCAGGACAACCCCAGCTGTCAGTGCAGCTCCGGGCTGAGGTCCAGGGTAACAGGGTGGTGCCAGCTGAAGGCAGCAGCACTGCTGGTCTGGCTCCACTCCTGCTACAGGATTGTATTTCATCAAGGCCACAGCACAAGGAATAAAGAAAAAAAACACACCACCACATACAGCAACCCCCCCCAAAAACCACAAAAAACCCAACCACCAAAAAACTACACATGCAAAAAAGCCCCCAAATAAACAGCTGTTTTGGTGGGACCTGGAATGCTCTAAGAGCAGAGAGCACAGCACAGGCATTTGGTAAGGAGCTGCTTTTACACCTGGCTTCTCACATCACACTTGCATGCCCGAAATGGAAAACACAGATGGGCCTCAGAGCCTCCATTCAGCGACCCTTCCCTGCTCAGCAGGGCATTTCAACATGGTTAACTTTAAGCTGGTACTTAAATTCCACCGATTAAGATAGGACTTAATTACACGCCTGAATGCTCTCCTCAGCTGGGAGAAGTGTAAATACGTACTTAATATAGTTTGATGAACTGTCACCCAAGGCAAACAAGACCTATTTTGCTAAGATAATGTTGGGACTTGATCATGGAAAGAAACACATTTTACAGAACGATCTCTCTCATCACACGTGAAAGTCCCTTTCTTCAGCAGGTATCTGCCTCTTTCTAGAGGGACTTGCAGTTACGGTCACCTTGCACTTTGTGTTATGAGTAGAAAATTGCAGAAAAGTGAAAAAAAGACTTTCCCAGGTGTCCCACAGGAGATGAGGGAAGATACTTATAAGGCTGACTGTATAGCCAAGAACACACTTCAGTACACTAATGGGTGTCTGCAACACTGGGATTATCATTGGGCCTTAGATACACCCCCTGGTTCAAAAAACAACCAAAAATTTTAGCAGCTGATCTGACTGAGTATTCCATAGGATTGTGTTGTCCATTAAAGTCAGGTGCTCCCATCATTTGGTTGCAAACAGTACTGCCAAATCATGAAGTCTGAGAACAAAAATACAGGACAAGCTATTACAGATGAAATTAGATGACTAGGATGAGGAAAGGAAATCAAAATATTATTTAGGTTTGTCATTTTATTCATGAGAGATCAAAGGGAAAAGACAAAAACATCCCAATACCATATGACAGAAATATGCATTATTGCATAGTTCATATGAGAGCAATAAAAGTAATAAAGACAAGATCTGCAGAATAGTTTTAAATATCACTGAGATTACCCATTTTATTGGCCAATATCATCTTCATTTAGAACTAATAAATATATCCCACAAGGAACTGCAAACAAAGCAGAGTCACAGAACTAAAATTTATCTTTTTTTTTTTTCCAACAGTATAAAATGAAGCTATTTTAAAAATAACCAATAAATAACCCCCCACCTCTGCTGCAATTAGATCAGTTTGCAAGGAGATTTAATTTTGTTGGCACGGACATCAGAACTTTGGGCATGCATACCACTAGAATAATGAAATCCAGTTTCCCCCATCAGACTGGGAAGAAAAAAAGAGAAAAAAATTAGGATAAGAGTGAAAGCTGGTGCCCCTCAGTGGAACCGCAGATTTAATAGAAACCACGTTTCTATGTTGCCTTCAGCCAGGAGCAGATGAAAGACACTTGTGCGATTAGTTAACAAGTGGTCATTTAATCCCCCAGACAAACCCTCCTTTTCAATTTCAGGTTCTCCTGTTACCACTCCATCTTTGAATGCCTTGTTCAGATGTGGACACGGCTCTGCACAGATCACCCAAGTCTGCATTCCTAGAGAGAATTCAGATCCCTTCACTTTTGCCAGTAAAATTAGCAGGTATTTTACTGACTCACAACAGTATTTTCTTCAATTCTTCATGAATTTAAGACAAGCATGATCTTAGACTAATGCTTTAGGAAAGAGGCCTTAATACACAAGGCTTCCAAGCACATGGGAGATATGTGATTCACCTCACCTGAATCCTCTACCTGAGTGGCCCCAGGATACAGATCCCGGAAAATGTTGCTTTAAAGTCAGAAATTCACCACAAATCTCCATGTTACTTGTTCCATGCCCTTACACAGTGAAAAAAAAATTATCTGCCTGATGTTTAAAGATCAGGAAGTCACTTTGATTTATCTCCTATTTCCCTGAAGTAGGAGTTTAAACATGGGCAGCTTTTCAAGAGAGCACAGCACACAGGAGGTAAGCACATGCTTAAAATACATACAGGATAAGGCAGGACTATGTCCATAAGGTTACATGCTATGCAAGATTCCCTTCAGTGTTTATGGTTGGTATTAACCCTGAGTTTGCAATACAGGTTTTGCCTTGCCAAGCATCCTTTATAATTACAGCCTTGTCAGAATTAGAGTAGGCACTGTGTGATCTCTAACTTGAGCCTGCAAACAGGTTTGGCTCTTAGCTCTCAGTGTTCCTAACTTCTGAGAGAAACTCTCATTATAACAATGTGCAATTTGTAATACTCACATTTAAAAGACGTTCTCTTAAAAGGGAACTTCTGGTTGTATTACGCCTTGCAAGTACAATTCATGAGATAAAGCAGAACAAAAAAATCATCTCTTGCTCACCCCCCTTCCTTTATCTAATCACTTCATGAAAAATTACTCAAAGGCGCCTTTAAGGCCAAGGAGTCATTTGGTTTCCAGTCATTGACTTTTAAATGGATAGCTGGAAGCAGTGCAAATTTCTTGAATTCCACAACAGTAGCAAGTTACTGAGCCTCCCTTTCACCCCAACTACTCAATTTATGCTCCAGCACACATTACTGCAGATATGACCTCTTCTATCACCAACCAGGCACGTTGCCACTATTAATGCAAACAGTCTTGCTCTACAGCTACGTGTGAACAAATTAATTCAACCCATCTTGAATTGACATTACAGGGTCCCAATTAGGCTCTAAAAAAGTTTAGAGGAAGCTCTCATTTTTAGCTGTCCTAGGCTGAAATAATCAATATTTCTTCTATCCGGCATTTGTGTTTAAGTTTGATAGTTCAGATACTTGTGATTCATTGTTCAGTTGAAACAGAAAGAATCATATCCTAGATGAGCATCCTCTCTGATTAGTCAATTTACAGGTTTTTGGCACAAGTTAACAAGACAGTTGTAGCAGAAGTTTGAGAAGTTCAAACCCTCTTAAGCATAGCACTGAATAAATTGTCTGCACTGCATGGGTTGCTCACATATTTCAGTTAACAGGAGCCTATAACAACAAGAATTACTTTATCATTCAGGGTACCGTTTTTGTTTGGATCTTTTTCATTTGAGTATTACTCAAGAATCACAAATTTAAGTCGCACTTGCTCCTCTACCCCAAAAACCCTATTTGTATTCATATCTTTAACAGAATAACTGTCTTTCAAGCAAAGCAATAAAGACTTATGAAAATGCGACTTGTCTTTCATAAAGAAAAATGCCCACATTTCCTAAAAGCCAGGGTCCAAGCCATATGGAGCACTATCAGTCACAGGTTCATAGGTGGTAAGGTCACACAGCCTGCAGCACGGAAGTTTCACAGAGCAGGTTGCTCTTTTCAATGTAAATTAATGCTTCTTTGCAATCCACCTCAGATTGATAGACACACTGCACCCGATGTGAACAATCAAAACGAGTCAGCGATGCAGTCTTTGCAGTACCTACACATTTATATACGATACATCCCACACAACCCAGGTGAAAGACCAAAGATGCTGGCATCTCTCACCTCAACACCCCAAATGCCCAAGGATTTCCCACCATTCCTAGGGGACTAAGGGACACGTTTTTCAGCCTTGGCAAAATCATCACTGTAATGACACGAGAGTCAAAGAGGAACATGCATCTGTGTGAATATAAAGACATTTACCTACAGAACTAAGAGACAACCATGACATTGTGTTTTGTAGCAGGATTTTTACAAATAAATTAATAAATAAACTCAGTTGTGCAGAAGCTGCCGTTCACCACGAGAGGGCACGTTTTAAAAACCTAAAGCAGAAAACTCCTGCTTAAGAGCAGATGCAATTCCAGTGAAGGAATAAAGGTTTGGGCATAAGGAGGAGTAAGAGCTCAGGGAAAGGCCAGCATGATTAAAAATGTGAAGTGTCAATAAGGGCACTCAAGCTCCAGACAGGACAAGCATTCACGTGACAGACTGAGCATTTCCTCACTGGCACTGGTGCTACATGGACACCAAAGGTACTTCACATATCTGCTGTCACCTAGAAACATCAGCTGCAATTTCAAAATGCTCCCAGAGTCAACTCTACCTTTCTCTTCTAGTAAGTGAATGATTTAATGCAGTTAAACTGCACTCAGAAGTAGTGATATTAAAATATTCTTTGAAAGGAAGCACTCAGCTTTCCCTCGAACTCCAGAATAATGTAAGATACCCTGCCAGCTTTATTTCTGGGCTGCATTTGTCAGGACACACTGGAAACCTGCTGCAGACAGAGCAGCAGTGCAGTTCTGCTCTAAATGCTGCACAACAGCTGACAATGCAGATCTGCAGGCAGGTCATTATTTCATCTTACAGGTCTGTAGAATATGCTGTACAGATTCAGATCTCTCTTGCTACAATTATTTGAAACATAGAAGACAGCCCATTACCTGCTTTAGTTTATACTGGATTACAATGCAGCTGCTATAAGGAGATATTTTTTCCTTTTTCACAATACTATCTATCTCACAAATATAAATATTAACATTTTCCGAGAAGTTTATGAAAAACATTACAAGCAGAACATATCCCTTTGCAACAAGATAACATATTGTTTTAAGAAGTTGCTGAGGAATGCATCAAGTCTATTCAATCTGAGAGAAAAAAATACATTTAAGTTCAGTAATTTTAAAAGCACACGATTCAATCACAGGTCTAGTTATTATCCTTTTCTGATTAGAAAAAAAAAACCAGTGATACTTTTCCCTGGCAAACACCATTGTTCAAAAAGGGAGCAGCTAATACTGGCTCCAATTCCTTATTCCATGTCATCCCATTCAGGGCTTTCCACATCAATTTCCCTGCTAATAAACCTTTTCAAAACATTTCAAAGGAAACTTGCTCTCCTCAGTCGCTCTCAGATTTCTACAAGCCTGACATTAGGGCTATGTATAATGAAACAATTAACAATGACTCTTTTCTACTCCTCGCCACCACAAAGCCTGTTGATAATAAAAACCTCAGCATTTGTGTCAAAACTTTCTTTATATTGAAATATTGCCATGCACAATGCTAAGGAAACCAGCCATTATAATTCAGCTTGCAGGAAAATCTGATGAATTCAGTGGGACTTCCCACACCAGAGCAGTCATTCAAACACATATTGGCAGAGCAATCAACGAAAGCCAAAATATACAACAGCTCAATTAATGCTGAAATTTTCTAGCAGCAAAGAGGTATGAGAAGCAACATCTGGCTGGCAAAGGTAGGAGGGTGGTGCTCAGTTATTTCTTAAATTAAGGCTGCCAAAGGACACTTGTTTTCACACCAGACCCACAAGGAGAACTGTCTCAAGCAAGCCCAGGGAACTCAGTTACTGTGCCGTAACTTGTACATCTCTGTGGGTCGTTCTTATACGAAGAGACACCTCTAAAAAGCACTCAGCAGCTAAGACAGGCTCTTCAAGAGGTAAAATGCATCAAGATCAGTGGATCCTATGCCTCAAAAGGAAGGATGAGTGTTTTCCTTAGTTTCATGAGATCAGGAACCATATGAATAGTGATATTAAATAGTACGCAAAATTCCCTCATTGTGACTACAGGCCTTATGCACCATCTCCAGAAGATGGTGCCCTAATTTAGAGGTGACCATCTGGGAAGATGTGCAAGGAGCACGCAGCAGCACACCGGTGACATCTGAGGTGACGCTTCAGATAAAAGGAAAAGAATGACTGAATATAGGACTGTCCACAGCAGCCCCAGTGCACCTCCACCCCATCTGCTGCAGGAATCTCTTGGGCAGAATACCCACCAGGATGACCACAGCTCCTCCCAGCACAGGCTGTGAACTTGAGACCTGGCCAGTACACAGCAAGCCCAGATGTGAGTCTTAACCTACACACTCCCTCAGACACATCTCCCCTTCCCCAGCCACCAGCACTCTCCCTAATTCCTTGTCAGTGTTTTCCCTTTCCTTTCAAACTTAACCAGCCACAAAATATTTCACCATCAAGCCTGACTACTCCAGGACCATAGCAGACCAGGCAGAAGCACTGTTTCACTGCACCTATAAAAATCAGAGCTTTCAAACATGCCTTGTTTCAGCCCTAGATTGGCAGTGGCTGACAAGCAATCCAAGGAAGTCTGACACCTTTCAGCCAGCTCCAGCCTGGCACACTGGCCCCATTTGGAGCAGGAGTAGCCATGCAGCAAGCCCAGATCCAATGGACTTCCATCATGTCCATCACACTCAGACAAAACACCGGTCCTTCTCCTTTGGTGGGCATCCTCTAAACCAGCTTCTGCTCACAGGCTGAGCTCATGTGGCCACAAGTGTTTCAGCTGTCCAAGGCAGGACTGTTACCTGCTCACAGGTCTGTAAAACAACCTTGATGTCAGGAGCTCAGTCAAGGACCCGACATGGTACAGCAACACCCAGCTATGCAGAATTGAGGTGTAGAGCCCCACATACCTGTTCACCCTTCTTTCCTTAGTAACAATTGCTGCTTTATCTAAAGAATTAATAATGAAAAAAGAATGGTGCAAATTGCATTCACTGTTTAGGACCATGACAAATCAGGCACACGCACAGTAACAACAAGCACTGCTCTCACTGCATAATAGCTGCTGTGCTGGTCTATCATGACAAGCGATACTTCCACTTACAGGCAGGCAAATTCAGTGAAAAATCTGTAAAAATATTGTATCAATATTGTTTCAAATATAATCTTTACGGAAACCTCTGGGAGAAAAGGTGATCAATAAGTGTAAAAAAAATAATTTTAGAGCATCAAGCCCACGTCCCTGTTTGTACAACTTCTATTTGAACTTTTGAGCTAATTACTTTTTTCTGAGAACACCACAGGCAGGAAACAGGCCTCCTTAATGGTAAAACAAAAGACTGCTTGGGTTGAAATATTTAGCTGCAAATCGTGACAGCTTCAGCAAGAGACAGTCCCTGGAGTCACAGTGGTGCTGGCTCCAGAGGGAGCCACTGTCTCGCTTTTGCAGTGCCAGCAAGAGGCCAAGCACACAGAAAAGCAGCTACAGCTTAACCACCACAAAGGCTTTCCAATGGAAAAGCAGAAAGAACACGGGGAGAGTCTCTTCTGCATTAAGTATTGAATTGTATAACAATAGCTACTTTCCCAACAAAAAGCCACAGCAATCCTGTGTGAATGCTATTGTACTAAAACAAACCAGCTTGCTCTATAAACACAAATAGTCGAGTGTTGCCAGAAAGAGGGAGCACGGGTGCACGGATATGTGTGTGTAGTGAGAGTAAAGTAGAAGTTTATATTCAAAGACAATGCTTCAAAACCAAGCCCTGTTGCTGAAAGAGCCCGCACAAGAACAAACCAAACACACACCACAAAAAGCTAATTGAGAAGAACAGCAAAAAGCAGTCCACCGGGAAGACATAAGAGCATCTTCTACTCAACTCCTCCCAAACACCTGTAATGCTGGTTTTGCCTTATTAAACAACAGAACAAGGCCCCCTTTTGTAACTGCTTGAACTGTGCTGAACTTGGACAGCATTCAGCTGGACAGCTTCTGATCATTGTGGTCGTACAAAGCAGATGAGAGATGAGCAGATGGGGAGGGTCAGAGGCAAGTCAACACACCTCAACACGGACACAGCACACGGCCAAGATCAAAGACAGGAGTTCATTGTTTCCCAAGGGAACAAGTCCTGGAGGAGCACGTACATCTCTCCACAGCAGCGAGGAATGTAATTGATTCTTGTCAGATATATCCAGGCTAGCTGCAAACCAGCTTGCCCAAGGGGCCACCAAGATCCCTGCGAGGTGCTACTGTCAGCACTAAGGTCTAACAGCAGGTGTTGATCAGCTAAAATTTGAAGACCACCAATTTTATCTCCATAACTTGCAGTTACAAACTTGGCCACACTGGAGACACATTCAGGCTCGTAATGCCATCCCAAGCCTTCCCTAGATTCATTGCCCCTTCTCTGTGGGGGGAATGGTCCATCTCAAAGCTGTATCAGCTCTCATCTAGAGCAAAGCATTAGCCTTGATCTCTGCTCAGAAGTCAAAGTGTGAAGGGGTGGGTGAGTTATGGGCAGACAGTCCAAATACATTTTCTCTTTTACAGTGGTCCAAGTATGACTGCCAACTAAAATCAAAGTTTTGTGGTTTTCTGTCTGCATAGCAGCAGTCAGCCTTTGAGTGGAAACTAAACCCCAGAAACACACAAGAGCCAGGCTGGCAAATGCTCCAGCTTCCAGCAAAGCAAGAGTGTGTTTGGCAGATAATGAAGTAACATGATGCAAGTTAGAGGGACTGGTTTAACTCTACCTGCTGCGTGCCTTTAAAAAAAATGAAAGAGGTGCATCTCTGCTACAGCTCATTCATTAAAAGACTAATGGACTTGAGTTTAACATATCGCTAACGAAGACTTAGCAGACAAGCTGATTTTCTCAGAGGAGTCTGCTGAAGGAATGCTCCTGTTCTGTGCTGCACAAAGTACCAAGGCTGCACAGAGCAGCAGGAGATGCACCCTGGTGTTCACTTCCAAACGTGGTACATGCCAAAACTCAGCCTCCTCCACTCCTGTTTACATCAGCCCCTAAAACACTGCCTGGTAGCAGGACATCCATCAGGAGCTGGTTATAGTCTGTGATCATTCAGGTGAGACTGGCCAAGCAAAAACAGGAATCTCATAAGCCACACAGACATCATAAGGTGGGAGGTGGCAGCTGACAGCCTTGTTCTGCCCTTCGAGTTCAGAGCTTTGTTTTCCACCATCTTATACCCCAAAGGGGAACGTGACAGGAGCACGTACCAGCTTACCAACCATGGGGATGCTCACCCTTTCCCATGGAAACCCCTGTAGGGCAAACACAGCTCACTAGAAGCTTCACAGGTTCTTCTTTGACGTCTGTCTCTCACCACTGGCTGTGGTAGGCAAATTGGAAGTGGAGCAAAACTGGACCACTTAGCATCCTCACATACCACCAACCACCACCTGAAAGAGGCTTTGCCTTCTTCACCAGCTCTCTTCCCATCGCATCAACAGCCCTTCTCATGCAAAAAGGAGCAGAAACAACTCATCAGCACACCTGCCCTATAAAGGAAGTGTGCCTGACTTCTGTCACCCCTGCTCAAGTGCATCAGCCCAGTTTTGTGTTGTGCAATGAAAAAGCTTCCACAAGGTACCCAATAGTTGCTTCGGTATTGCTAATGGTTTGCTCACAAGTGAAAAAAATCTACTCACAAAGGAGAGCAGCAAAAAGCAGCCTGTGAGTTATGGCTCCTTTCACTGCAGCCTTCTGAGGTCCCTCCTGCAAGATGAGGTGGGGCACCACAGCCCCAAACATACGTTCTTTTGCTCTGGAACAGATCAATAGGTTTATCCTTCCTCATATCAGAATGTTGCTGTGATATAACACTTATCACTAGAAATCTACTAACACTCGTTACACCACAGTGAGCATTTTGGGCAGAAATTCCATAGAAGAATTACAATACTGGCTGGATACATTTACTATATCAAGCAGAATAAAAATCAAAGACATGCAAGTACATGTGTTTAAATAAAAAGCTTTGCTTTGCCCAAGTAAAGAAGATAGAGTATAACATATAAACAGGAAAAACTAATTATAAAAATCAAAATCCTTTTCAACACTCTGGATGGTCATTTGGAAATAAATCTCTATTCTTAATGCCTCAAAACTCCTGCTATGTCAAGCTTATTGCCAGAAGAAAGGCTGCTTACAAAGATAATTTTCTTTCATTAATGTACAACAAAGTACTTATATGAAGAAATTCCAGACAGAGAGCAAGACACTTTCCTCCCTCTGCCACCAATATGCTGTTGAGTCAACCTTCCTTAAAAATATGTTCTGCTGAATTAAGGGGAAATTGAGTAGCTCACAGAAAAGGAAAAAAAAAAGGGACAAATGAAAAGCTTGGTTTGACATGTTAATCTCTGTTGCTTTAATTATTGTGTTTAATGTCATTTGGAGAGAAAGAAATAAGACTACAACAAAGCTGTGTGTCCTGGATGCAGTAGGCTCAGCAGGACTTCTGCCAAAACCAGTGTTTTTATCAAAACAGCTTCTGATTAAGCTTTCCCTCTCCCTCTGACAGTCCTGTATGTTTTCATCTCTTGATTTAGAGCCAAATTAGCTACCCGTTCCAAGGGTTAATGATCTCAAAAGTCTTACTATGGCAACTATCTGCTCAGAGCTGCTACGTGTAAACTTAAACATACAACAAACCCTGGTACACGATGCCAATACTACAAAAAAAGAGATAAGATAGTATTTCTTTGACTGTGCAAAGTCTGCAGATGACTTTGTCATGTGGCAGACCTAAGGCTTGCTCATACTCTGCTGAGCCTGACTTGGAGGTAAGCAGGCTAAGTCCCCCACTGCCAGGACGGAGTCTCGAGTCTGGCTACTGGCACTGCAAAATTACAGGCTGCCACAGGGAATTCATCTCGAGCCTTCCCATCAATAATTTGAGACAGAAATGCTAGCTACAGCTGAACACCATGTTGATTTATAGCCTCAGGCTAAAAAAAATTTTAAAGAGAAGGGAGGAGAAAAAAACCCACCTCCCACTTTTGTACTGTTTGATCCAGTTTCTTGTAAATTACCCCATTACAGCAGCAGGTATCTGAGCAGTAGTCTGTGCCAGAGGGAATTACATTGCTCACTGTCTCATCGATGCCCATCTCAGAGGCACCAAGAATCACAGCACTCCTGGCGATTAAACGCTTCAACAAGTAACAAACCTGGTACCATCACTCTTGAATAAACCAAGGAGAAAACAGCAAACAGAGTCAAGTGAAATGGACTGTTCTTACACCAAAATGACTGCAAGCTTTGGCACTGGGCTCCAATAGGATGGCTCCAAGGGTTTCCATCCTCTCCTTTGCCCATAACGGCCCATGCTGGAGGACTGACTGCAGCCTGCTCGCTGCACCTCTGAATCACAATCCACTGATCTGCACCTTGTCCTCATCTTCAGGCTGACCAGGGGCTCCTAACCAGCATTTCCTTTGCTCATGAGGTTTCCATACACTTCAAACCTTGGAGAACAAGACAGCATGACAGGACTGTGTGCTCACAGCAGATAGGAGGCAACTTTGAGAAGTCATTTAGAGAAGCCATAGAATGACCACTCAGTCCTTACCTCTCCCTCAGCTACCACTCCATTTTCAGGAAGAAAGATTGCAATGCTTCTACCCCACCTGGTGTAAGCCACCAAAACATTGCAGGAAAGGGAGTACAAGGCACTCTTGGCAGCATCCTTCTTATTTGCTAACAAGGCTGTCCCGATTTGGTTTTACAATCAAAGAAATGAGGCAGAGAGGCCACATTTCACTTGTGTGAGATCGGGCTCTTTGCGGACTGTCAGACTCGAACCCCTTCCCTGCCCCACAGCCTGCTGCCATCAGCTCATGCTACCTCCCTGTCAAGACGATTCATTAGTGCTTGCAACAGCTTTCTTGATCTGGCTGTTTTTTCTGCAGCACATCTCTGAGGCACAAACCGAGCCTGGAAAAAACCCTAATTACCGTAGACAGCACAGCAACGCGACATTCCCAGTGTTAACAGCCGCTAAGTTTTCGGGAGAGAGCGCAGAAAGCAATAAATGCTGGTACGCTGAGAACTAATGAAACCTCTGAAAATCACTGTAGCGGGGAGACCCTATTGTGTAAGGATTTAGATTTGAAAGACCATAAGAAAATGGCTTTTAATTACAACAATATATGTAAAGACAACAGTTGCTTTGCTACAGTGATTGTTTAAGGCTTTATTTTTAATTAGTTTACAAGACGAAGCAGAAGAGAGTAGAGGAAAAAAGTTTATTTGCTCTAAATATTAACATTTGTCTGTTAATTTTGATAGAAGCTCATTCATGAGCTGTACCACAATTCAAAACTAAGGATGAGGAAACTTTTCTCTTTGGTCTTGCTACACTGTGGAATTTGCAATATGCAGATTATGCCATGCAGAGCAGACACAAATATTGCAACTATTTCCTTAATATTTCCTTAAATGTTTTTCATTAAACCATTGGCATAGGACAGAAAAGCAGCAACATACCACTGAGCTTCAGCCAGAACTCAACCAAAGGTCAGCCAGCCCCATATAACAGCAGTGCAATTCCCACTATTCTGCTGGCTCAGTTTCCCAGGAACTGGGAAGTACCCAGGCTCTTGACATCCTCATAGAGTCTTCCTACCCAGCTCACCAATGCACAGATGCTTGGCTAGATCCTTGGGGAACCAGGACAGTAGATTCCAAGAGGGTTTATGGGGCAAGCTGCATCTCTTTTCTTTTAAGGAGTCCATGAAACTGTAAAGCTGAGACCCCATTTGAATTAAAAACAAACAAATATTCAAGGGTTAGAACAGACAGACCTTCATTTCATGGTCTTCCCTCTAGCTATATGGCAGGAATATACCAGTGTCCTTTACAAGTGTCCCCTCTTCCCAAGACAGCTTTTGAGGCAACAGTAGGAACAATTCCCATGAAGTTCAGGAAGATTACTAAAATGATGTTTATAGCTAGCCTTGGAAAATATTTTATTCTGTGGGAAAAATACCATTTTAATGTCCCAATAAAGATTTTTTCAGAGTCATTGAGACTTTCATGATACTCAGTGGTTTAATGAAATAACTTGTAGCTTTTCTAAAAAAAGAAAAATCATTAGAACCCTACAACAATGTCCCTTAGAGTTTAATAGCACACTAACCTCACTCAGGATTAGCTTCTAGTTGGTCTAACAGTGTAGAAGGGGAAAAAAAAACTCTGAGGACTAAAATCAGTATTTTTTGATGCACCTCTAGTGTCATCACAACAAATAAAAGCATGTCCTGGACACCTGGCAAACACATACAATGGTCTACATGCAAGCTGAGCCCAATTAGATAAATCTATTAATCAACTATTCAGACAACACGTCTGTCCTCCTGAGTGCACTTTCTTCATGTGTAAGACAAACTTACTTCCTCACAGCACATCAGAATTCAGGTTGTTGCTTCACCCAGCATCTCCCTTCACCTTCACACAAGGAATGACTTCACTGAGCCCATCAGAGTTATGAGTAACTCCAGAAAAAAGACAAGGACAGGTTTGTTTTGCTTTGCAGCCTAGACAGCTGCTGCTGGTGGTACTCAGTACCTCTGGACAGGGTAAAGGACTACACCAGCTCTGAGCAATCCCTAAGAATGCCTAAGAACTTAGAGGGCACCTTGGGGGGCTACTTAAAATTAGAATCAAATAGGTTTGAGCAGCAAGAGAAGCCTTAGGATATTTCCTTTTAACTATTTCCATTTGATACCCCAGATTTTTCATTGACATTTGATGCAACTGTCACGCAACACCGTATTGCCTCTCCCAGGAACCTCAGGGCTCCAGCACAACTGGAATATCCTTCTGACAGAAAAACACACTGCAGGAGAAGGCAGAAACACTGCTGAGGACAACAGTTATGTCTTCACTGCTTTGGCCTTTTCATTTGACTACTAAAGAATCCAGAAAAGCCCATGATCAGAGACAGGCTGACAAAGAGCATCTCCTTTTGAAACCGGTTCACCATCAGTCAGCTGAAGAACATATATAGGAAGAAATTCACATTTCTGTTTGACTGCTTAGCCTGTAAAAACTGAGTCCTATGACTCAGACATATAAAGTTGCTGGCTCTGACTGACGGTAAAATATAGATGTTTCCACTTCAAAGTAAGAAATAGGGTTTGCATCTGCTACAAGGCAGTAATCAAATGGCTGCCCTTGTCAGCCCTCCAATGGCATTTTAATTCTTTGACCTGTATTTCTGACAGGCAAATCAAACATAACAGGATTTTATTATTAATTTCTACTAACCTTCATTAGCTATAACTTTAGTTTTAAATGGTGTCTACACACCAGTATCATCAAATCCCACAGCAATAAGTTACCTGAATAAAATATAAATGTAAATTACTTATATAAGACATACTTTTGCCTTATTAACATAGGTCACTGTAAATACTTATGTCTCTATTAATAAAATTTTTCTAAGCTTTCTAACTACATTATGTAATTTATTGCTGCTAGAGAAACCAACAGCTTACCTACACATTACTCTTTTCCATCAAAAACATTTTGTGGGAATAAGCTAAAAGTTCTTTATTATATTTGTTTTCTTGTTAAATGTCTGTTTAAGCAGCCTCTGAATTTAGCATACATCATCTCCTACACAGACTTATTTGTTAACTGTGTCCTTTTTTCCCTTTCTTTGCACAGCTGACAGCCTGAAGATACACGAAACCAAATTTGTACCTCTTACACTGCATGCCCATGGAATGTCTGAGACCTGGATTTTGGGTTTAACTGTTCAGGCAGCAAAGTAGAAAGAAGCACTTATTTCACAAATACTTTGATATAATACATGTCCAGTGAATAAACACTACATAAATGAAACAGCAAAAACATACATTCTCTGCTTCTGACTGTTCACTTTGTACTTCTAAGCTGTCCTGCTGTGACAAGGCCGATGGGCAGAACTTGGTTTGTGAATGACTGAGATGCGTCCCTGGAGCTGGTGGGGGCAGGTACTTGATTCCTACACTGCTCAGGGGTGGAGGAAGAGTTGGAAGAAGGCATGAATTCTACTCCCTTTAGAGAAGCCCTTTGCATGGAGGTCCATAAGAAAAGAGATGGGGAAGAACCCCAAAGTCCCCACACTAAAAAAAGTTACCCAGTTGTAAGCTAGGGAGTAAAGGAGAAGCCCTGAGCAGAAACCCACAGGAGCACATTTCAAGTGTTAAAAATGTAACATAAGAGGATAAAAAAATAAACAAACTGCCAGCCTGGCTTATCCCAGGATGAGCTCCAGTTCACTAAATATTTGTTCCGTCAGAGGCAAAACAAGGAAACTAGAAAACACTCCCAGAACTCTGCATCCATATGCTTGGAGTTATTAAACCAACAATGAGAGTACAAGCATCAACAAAGCTACTACCCCTGTGCTTCACCCTCTGCAAAGAGGTAAAAGGTCTTAGGACTGTAAATCACACCTTTTTCCTGGCTTTTATGAAGCATCATGATGTTTAACTGCTGTTCTAATCCTGTCTCTGCAGCAAAGAAGCTCCCTCATTAATTGCCATTTTTCTCAGATGATAAAAATCAGACTGAAGGTCATGCTGAGCACCTCCAACAGCACAAAACCTCCTGCCTTTGCCTTTCGCCCTCCCACTGCCATGAATGACACCTCTTCACTTTGCTCGCCGTTGCTGCTGTTGAACCTTTGGCAGAACTGACAGAGAGGGACCCGACACGAATTTCTTTGGACACAAGAGAGAAATGAGATTTGGCCGAGCAGCTCAAGCACAGGTGGAGATAAGCACGTGAAAGAAGGGATGTGTTTTCACCCCTCTTCCAATCTCTCTTCTTCAAGAAAAAAAAACCTAGAAAAATATTATACAAGAAACAGATGGAAGAGACAGGGAGGTAAAACAAAAACAAACGGGTTATTATTTGGTATAAATCTACTCTGGTTCCTAAAGGAACGAATAAAGTAAAAAGAGAAGACATTCAATACACATAGCTTTCTCCTTCCACAATATTGGGCTGGTGCCCAGAATTGAGGGAGTGATGAGAGTTTGTTCATGAGCCAAAAGAAATGGCTCTCACTTGTTGATAGTATCCTCTACAAGATAACCATTACAGTGTTTGCCACAGATCACGTCTAATTCTTGCAACATCTCAGACTGGAAAGAGTTTCTACTTTTATTAGTTTCGAATAAGCTCAACTTCCCTTTTACTCATTTTCCTTGAATGCTCCTTTTCTACCTGGCATTAAGTCTCTCTTTGGACATTTAGTCAATTAATTTGCCTTAATTAAATTGAGATTACTCCACTTAGGAAGCGGAGTGAACTGAAATCAAATTAAAGGAACTTTAATTTCAAAAAGTGTGCAAACACAGAGGTTTAATGAGGTTTAAATAATCCTTTTTAAATTTACACCTCTAGTTAATTTAATTCAACTTTCCTGATGATCCCTGCACAGACATGTTCTATGTCAAGACGCATTTTAGAAAAGACAGTGAAGGGAAGAACAATGCCCACAAAAGGGGGGAAAAAAAAGGCAATGCCAGCTACAAATCTCTACAACAGGATGAGATCACTTATTTTTCTGCTTTTAAGAACCCTGCTAGCAACAGAAGTACAGGGGATGAGAGGGTGGATCTGTACACATCCTCAGCACATCTTTTTCATCACTTACACAAGAGGGCACAGAAATGAAAGCACAGACCTGGTAACTCTTTGTCAAATGAAGAGGTGAAAAATTACAGGACAAAAGGACACCAACAGCAACCACGAAACAGACAAGATAAACTAAATCCTATCCTAAGGTGAGACAGACTGCAATCACAGGCATTTATAGGGCTGCTGAAAGAAGATGTCCAGGATCCACAGAAAGGAGCAACATGGTCTAACACTGTTGTGACGACCAAGTCATCGTGCGTGGTCTCATCAGGGTCGCTGAGAATCCCTCTGTCATCCTTCCAGGGAGAAACATGGGCTGTCACTGCCTACAGGGAGAAATCAAGGAGCAGGCTGGATGTTTTATTGGACTCTCCCCCAAACTACCACTCAAGGCTGAACCATACATGTCTTGTAAACAATGTCCAGCCCTTTGGTTTTGACCTCCATTTCTGGGATCAAACTATCTTATTAATAGTTGGTTGCAGCGCCAAATCTTTGGTTGACTGACTTGAGCATTGCTCCAAACCCTTACCCAGTGTTTGTCTTTTTACTTGTCTTGAGCAGCCTCTTGGCACTGGAAGGTGCTCTCAGTGCTTGAGGGCACATTCTCTGAAATCTTTTCTGCCTGATTTCTGAACTCCTCTGGCTATCATTTCTTCTTCCCCTGTGCATTCTTTATCTGCCTTTGGACTATAAGATGTGTTTTCCCTCTCTCCAATGATACCTGCTCAATCTGAATGTGTCTGAAGACATCCCATGCACACACACAAATCCGGGGTACTTTAAGAACTTGCTCACAGGCTGGTGCCCATGAGCTGTTTCCATGTCAGTGAGGTCTGTCTGCAATTCATCCTGCCCGGGAAGAACAACCAACAGCCTCCAGCAACCCCCTGCGCATCTGCACCAAGTGACGCACGCAGGGCTTGCCAGTTCAGACAGCACTTGCCAACAGTATCTAATGTCACTATGCTCCCACACCTCTGCACTTTAAAAAAAATAAACAAATTGAGACCCTGATGGGGATCTCAACACCCCTGGTGTTGAAGCAAGACCCCAGCAGGATGTGCACAGACAGGTGTATGTCCATGCTGACACACTTGAACACAGACCCATCGTCCTCTGCTGGGATTTTACTTTCTCACCACCTCCAAGAGCCTTGGCAGAGCCATGCACTGCAGAAACTGGTGAGACTGCTTACACATTCTGCCTCTCAGAATCAAGGCTTTAAAGGAAATGTGTGCCAGAGTATGAAATAATCTATTTATGGCACTGGAAGCTATGCAGGCTACACACATTTGCTACCTCCTCACCAACTCAAACTCCATTACACACTGATTAGGCACTGACAGCAAAATAAAACTTCAGAGTTTTCATATAAAGACTGTAACAGACTAATTCAAAGACAATTTCAAATTAGGCATATAAATGCCCGTCCAAACCTTCCTTCAAATATAATGAATTACTGGTTTAGTTCAGGCATTCACATTTTCATTCCACCCCCCAAATTTAACAAGCCAGCAAAATGCAAGGTTTGTCACCAAGTCACTTGCACCTGCATGTTCATCACTAATTTGAGCTGTAATTTAGGTTCTAGGAAAAAAAAAAAAAGGACTGGAAGGGTGGGTAGAGGGGAATGAAATACCATTCAGGACAATACAAAAATGCTCAGCCCTTAAATAATCCCAGAGCACCACTTCAATTCAGATACCCTGGCAGAAAAAGATTTCCAGTGAGCCGAGGGCACTGGGAATTAATTTTCCCTCTCTTCCCAACACAAAAGGCAGAGGCACAATCAATTCGTACCAACAGCAGAACTTACACTGGGAAGCCGCAGGGAGTAGGTTAATTGTGAGATTGTGGAGAAAAATAACACTTGCTACAAAGCAATTAAAAGGTGCTCTCATGAAGTGTTCAGAGTCCTTTGCAATTTACTCAAAACAAACACGTTCCTCTAAGAAGAAAAAAAAAAAATCAAACTCCCTCAACCTTCAATACAAGCTGGTTACTCCCTCCAGGTTCTCCCAAAATCAAGCACTGTCAGTGTGTTTTGCAGATCTGTAAAACTTGTGCTTTTACATTCATGGGAAGAGCCCTCCCTTACAATGATTAAGGAAATACAACCAAAATATTCTGCTGTAATTTCCACAGAGGGTCTCAAATACTTTGCCAAGGTGCAGGATGGCAGGGAAGGGTCAACCTTGTGCTTACATAGAACTAGGGACATGAAGACATACCATTGGTGCCTCCCAGGGAACAAACAGTGGGGTGGAAAAGCATCACACCTGGTTTCATGGGTGGCAAAACAATGAGATTTGCTCAGCCTTTGCCGGACAGAGCAAGAATAGGGACACGTATTAGAAAGGGCACAGAGCTCTCCACAAAGACCAACCCAGATCACAGAACTCATCCAAAATGCTTTTCTGAACTAAAAGCACCACTGTGCAGCAAAATCATCCTTGGTGCTGGCACCGACAGCAGGCTGGGTTTCACTTGCTGCACCAGAGCCCACTGAATCCCATCACAGCCACCTCCCTCCCCAGCTGAGCCCCCCTTCACCAGGATGAAGGTACAATTTGGTGTGAAATGCAGCACTGCAGGGAGAACAGCCAGGCTTCCCAACTGGCAGAGATCTTCCAGGGCTTGCTGCCAACACCCTCCGGCAACAAGGCAAAGCCCAGCCTCTTGAGATGGGAGAGGGCTCCCAGACAGGGCTGGTTGGGTCAGAAAAGAAAGCAATGCTCAGTGCCTTCTCCTGGCTAACGCATTGGTGCCGTAGCACTCTCCATTTCCTAGAAAAAAAACTCCCTACAGAAGTGAAGGAATAGGTCTGTGTCAGACTAAAGACACCTGAGCAAGCACCATGTACCAGAATCCAACTCTTTTCATAAGAAAATTAAAGGAGGTAAGTCAAAGAGGGGATAATAGAAGTAGTTTAACAGTCAATAAATATGGAATAAAAATCAGCAGGTTCTGCAAATTGCAGAGAGGAAGCTGGTGGCAGCTCAAGGCAGTGCCGCCTTCATCTTCCAGCAAACACCTCTTTGCCTTTCAGACAGCCCCAAACAGCTCTCAGCCACCCAGCAGTGACTTCATGGGGGAGAAAACCATACCAGGGCCTTGCGAATTAGGAGGAGGCTTTTGTAAAGGATTTTAAAGCTCATGCTTTGGGGATTAAGTCAGTCTTTATCTGTTAGAGATCAGGATGTGGCTAACAGTAGGGGACAGATTATCTGCATCTGCCGACTGGGGAGGATTTACACCTTCCGAAGCATCTGTGCCGGCTATTGTCAAAGCCGTCCTTCAGCCTAAGCCACTAGGCTTCTACAGGCAAGGAATAAAAAGCTTTCCAGGTTGTGTACAAAGGTCTTCGAGTGGCAGCATTTAAGACTTTTCAAAAGACTTTGAAGAAAAGAGATGAAATCTTGATTGTACCGGACCACGCACAAGTTAATTTTATAACAGCAAAAACACGGACTGGTCCCGGCTTGTTCAATTCACCCAAGGAAATATCCATCCCTAAACTTGTTGTTTAGTATCAGCCAGAAAATCCACATGGTGGGCAGAGTCCTCTGAAAACATCCTGCATTTCTATGCATTTCCTTTAGGGGGAAAAAACGTGCGCACAAGGTCTCGGCCCATAAATAAAAGAATTCAGATCTTCACTCAATCCATCCTTCCACTAATTAGCTGCTATAAATATGGAAAACAGCTGCTCCTCCAGACAGGGCCGAGATGTGGCCATCTCAGAGGTGCCCATGTGTGCAGCAGATCAGAGTGCACACTCCGCACAAGGTTACAGCAATCACACAACGTATTTACAAACTCTTTAAATTAATTTACTCCAAGTTCTTTAACTGTGTCCACACCAACTTGAATGACTTACATCCATTTAGCATTACAGCTCGAAAAACAAACAGCGCATTAAACCTCCAGAAAGCTATTTCAGAGAAATATACCAGTTGAAATATTCACAAAATTTATCTTCCAGAAAAGCTGACAATCACATGCTCATAAGAAACAAATGTTCAACTGGAATCAGTTTTGTAATATATTAATTAACATAATTTTCATCAGTGGTGACAACATGCCATCTGCTACTGTGGCATCACAAGAGACTCAGTTTCAGGGCACTTTAAGCTGTTTCTTGTTGTGCATGGCTGATTTTCAGCTGAAAATTAAGCAAGAGTTTCTCATCTCTTTTTGGATAAGCACTTCCCAGCAGGCAGCAAACAAACTTTTTAGACTGGTAACCCAGTTCCCTGTATCAGCTGCTCTCAGTTCCGGCACCCAGCAGCCAGTACAAGGCATGTTATTCCAGTACCCATGCCAGGATCCTGGCTCAAAGTCAGAGCATATCCCAACAGGAAAAACCATCTAGAGGAACAGTCAGCAGGACTTCCTCTGCAATAAATTAAGCACAACCTTCAGTGGCAGAAGCTGTTATCTGGATTATCAATAACACTGGCCGAGGGGCATAACTGTCTCCAACACAAACTCACTGAGCTATGGCCAACTGGTGACCTCAGTAATTTCACTTTTATTTCAGAGGTAGTGAAAATGCCAACAGAAAACCATCTCTATTTGTCCCAACTGCCTCTACCTTCCAGCTTCACAGTAAATACAGAAGAACACAAAAATGGGAGAGGTTTTCCTGTTATTGTCACTCACAGGCTCACATAACTCAAAGTCATCGTTCACACTACTCCCTAATAGCACTTGACTCTGCAGAACCCCAAGATGAGCAACCACTATTTTATCACAGACAACAGCTTAGGAAAATCACTCACATACTAGGCAATAAGTCTCCTGAACTTCAAGAAGAAACAACAACCTCATAGTTAAAAAGCAGGTTCATCTACTCTGCTATTTATAGCTTATTTATGTAGATGAGCAAGCTATTTCCAAGTCAGACCTGGTAAGCTGCAATAATTTTATAAACAGAAAATCACTTGGTAGATGAAGTACAGTCCCCAGCTTTGAATCCAAGCCGGGAAATGAGGACCACCATCCAGCTTTGCAAGCCAGAATGCTTTCTAAAATATCTGCACCTCACTCAAACCCATCCTTAGACTTAAAAAAAAAAAAAAAAAAAAAATCACACAAAGTTGATGTTCCTAGAAGTTGTTAGCCTGTGGCTTGGAGATCTGGTGATCCCTCTTCACCTTGGTGTTTGCCACCAAGTCCCAACTGGCCTCCAAGTCACCCCAGCCCCTCAATTTTTGAGGAAGAGAATGCTCTATCCTTCACAGGTCTGTAAGACACTAAGCAAATTGGCTATTAACAAATGGACCCAGCTCACCAGTGAACATTCCCAGGCTTTTACACAAAACATTTTCCAAATAAAGTCTTACACTGATAAAGGTCATTTACCAGAAATCAATATTTGGAAACCGACTCCTGAGCGCAGCAGATTAACACCAGTGATGATGGAATTTACTTCCATTAAAAGTAATATTTGCAATAGCAGAGCATTGTTTTATGCTATGCATGGCACATGCAAGGAAACCTAAACTATTTAAATGTAAATGAGAACATTCACGTGTGACACCAAGACTTTGCCCCTCATTATTTGCCAGAAGTATTAAAGGATTTCTGTTTACCAATTCCAGCACTCAGTGAACTGTGCATGCTCTTTGCTGGGCACATGAGCAGGCCCTGTGCTGGCTCTGCCTGACCCTTTCCAGTCTCCTGTCCCCATCCCATAGATTACATTAATCCTCTTGTTTGTTCTTTAATTAAATGATACAATCTTTCAGGCAGTCTGCACACAGATATCAGCCGATAAAACTTAAAAGAAAACAAACCCAAGTGTACTCACAGGAACAATCTTTACCATATTAATTAGCCCCCAGAACCACTAGGAAATGAACCCAAGATTATTAAGGGAGAAGCACATGGAGAGAAATCAGAAGTACGGGAAGCCCAGATTTCCCAAGTTCCAGATTCTGGCTGTTGCCCCTCACTCCAATAAGCACAGAAATAAGTGACCTGACAAAGCTGAGAGGATATCTATTTCATAAGGGGGTTTAATGGGCACATTAAATAAATATCTGCTCAGGCAGACTGAAGTAAAGTTGATCCTCTATGGTAACCATAGATTTGAGGAATTCCCCAGATCCCTTCAGAAGGCACATTATAATACTTTATGGTGACATTTAACATAGGGACCAATTCCCTGTCTCAGGCACCAACCTGCAGGAGAGCAACCCATCTGGAAACAGCACACTTGCTAGGGAGAGACAGACTTATAACCTGGAAGAGAGTTGATAAGCACCTAAAAGGCCTTGATGGATTTTGATGGATGATGCAAAGAAATTAGTTATTTAACTTCCATTTCCCTTCTCTGTCCTTCAGTAACATGATTAATTACACAATAATCCTAGAAACTGGTCACTGCAATAACACAGCCACCAGCTTTTAGCTGTTATCCCAAGGAAATGATAAAGGTTTTTTTGATTCACTAATGGTATTTCAAGTGAGAACAGTTCGGCGTATTAAAAAAAATTACAGAAATTCTTTGAAGTGCTGCCTCTAGAGCAATTAAAAAGTGACAGCCTGTAGAGAACAGGAGGATATGTGCTATTTTTGTATAGTGCTAAATAGGTAATACCATGCCAACACAAATCAGGGCTGTGGCCAGGCTAGCAGATATCCACAAGAAATGCATGAGCCCACATCTGCCCCGAGACTCCTGCCAGCAGACAGGGCAAAGCCTCCCCAGGCCCCAGTGCAGGGTGGTGAAGAATTGGGCTAGGAAGGGCTAAAAACATGTATGCTGGTAGCCACCTTTACGAAAAGATGCAAAGCATGATGTGATCTCTGGCCTTTTCCTGAGCACTCTCTCTAATGCCACTCTCCATGGACAGTTGGGTGCTTTGGACACTGCCATTCCCACCTGCCAGAGCTGGCACAGGGACCTGCACAGGTTAAGGTTTCTCATGAAGGCTTTTAACCACCAAGGCAGTGAGGTATGGAGCACTTGAGGGAAGAAAGGGAAAATTATGTCATTAAATTCCAATGACAGTATTATATAGGACATGATCCCTCCTGGCATATAGGTGTCTGAGAAACGACCCAAAGGTCTCTTGCAGTCTTGTCTCTCAAACGTGTGAAACGTTCCACACACCGGCTTATGAAGCACCAACAGGATCTATCTGTATCCTTCACCAAGGGCAACAGCTTTGCAGCTCAACCAGATAACATTTGTACTGCAGTCCAAACGGCTTTTAAACAATAAAAGATTTGAGAATATAATGGTTTTGACTGACAAAGTTTTGTGCCTCAAGTGCTTTGTATAAAAGAACAACAGTTTGTGTTTCATTATCTAACACTTACAGTGAGATACGTCTAGCCACCTGCTTAATTCAAGACAGTAACTATTTTTGCTGTTAAGAACATTGTTAATTTGAAACCTAATCATTTGGAGAGAAGTCATAAGTGCTCTCAAGTGTTTTCACAGTCACATTTCCATAGTCTTACAAAACATTCAGAAGCCTCTCCTCCCGAAGACTCACACAAACAACAGGAGAATGCTATGAATAGATGTGACTAGAACATACCACACCATGTGGCACTTTTATTCACAAACGAAGCTGGTAAGAGATGACAAAACAACATCTTGTCTAACAGACATAATTATTTAATACCTGTAACAATGCCTCATACCATTCTTAATAAGTGATCTGAATACCAGAGTGCACCACATGACCCCAACCACAAGTCACTGAACACCAGGGTCTCCAACAAAGATCTGCCAAGGATTACAGCTTCCCTATGCCCAGCTCCTCCTCTCCCCCCAGCCAAACTTATCTAATAGCCACTTACTGATTACTCACCCAGGGGTGCCCATCAGCATGTGTCCCCCACCCCAAACACTCAGGCTCACAGCCAGATTGGTGGTGACACGCTTTTGCCACTCTATCGCTGTGCCACATAGCTAAGTGGCTGCAAAAGGAAGAAATAGCTTCATGCTGTGTGATATTTGTGCTGATGACAAGCCTCTAAAAATTTAAAGCACGTGAATAAAAGCTTTTGTGGTCAGACAAATGGCCCATATGCTGGCAATTAAATTATATACAGGCAATATGGTTGATTGTCAGCTACCAGAACACAAAAGGTCTTTCTGACTTTCAGAAACTCAGCTGGAGATTCACATACTCAAGAATCAGAATCCACAGCACCACAACAGGTCCCTGAGAAGAAGGAGTCTTCAATGGGCTATAGGGCAGAAGAAGAGCTGGAATTGCACATTATCCCCCAGGGAAAGCTCTGTTGTGCAACACCTCCATGGCAAGCCCTCAGCTTCGACTCTGGGCTTTCCCATCCTTCACACCCTCTCACTGAGAAGCCTCCACATCCTTTAGTCTAGAGTTTCAAAGCACACAGTCCCAGCCCAGAGCTTGGATTTAACTCCTGTCCAGCTGGCTCCATGCTTCGCTCCCTAGTGTAGGGAGTCAAGACACGAGCCAATTGCAAACACAAACCAAATCCCTTCCAAGCTCCTACTGGCTTTAATCTGTTGCTTATTGCAGTAACCCGGAATTTACAGATGTTACTTGCACAGAAAGAAAAGTTGGTATAGTTTTTTGGTTTACATATATTTCACAAAGTCAACCCCCAGTGTTTCCTACACATAACTGCCATTTCTGCCCCCCTTTCAGACCATGCTGCTTCACTGAAGCACATCATTAACAAATGCATCATTTGACTAAAATGCCACTTAATCCTCAGGAAAAAAAAAAATCTGGTAATAAAAGTGCATCTACTAACAGGTCACTGAAGACTAAGCTAAATTCATGGGTGAGCCTTACCCTGCATACACACACCACCATTTCACACACAGACATCGGTGTCACCCAGATGTTGCTCTGTTTGTGGCACTTGTTAAGACAATAGCAACATCTGAAATACATGCACTAAATCCGCACATTCATAAACACAGACAAAATCCCAGGCACTGGCTCAGCCCATGTTTTGATTCCCAGCATATAGCTTGGGTCTGTTTTAACTTAACTTTGTGTTTCACATTGCAGTTGATAAATAAGACAGGGCACAGCATGACTAAAAGCTTAATTCCTCCCTCCACAGCACACACCATCTCCCTATGATTAAGACAGGTCCCATACAAGAAGAACTTCAGAGTCATGGCCAAGAGGGGTCTAATAGGGAAAAGCACCATTTTCCACAACAGAGCCTTGAGCTAGGAATATTGAATCCCACCAGAAAGCTTTCCCTGTTACATCACAAAATTGATACTTGAGTTTCCATATACAAAAGTGAAATAATTTCCTTTTTGTTTCCTGAAGGCAGGGAAAAAAAAACTCTCTGAAGGAAGGAATTATTCCTCTTATAATTAAAAATTTGGATTTACAGTTTTACAGCAAGGTACAGCCCTGGGTTTGCAGATATGTCATTAGCCACGATTACTTGGAAGATCCTACAAAACTGAAACATGAGATGGTCAAACTCCTGGGTACAGAAATAATTGCTTTTATGTTGGATTGCTTTGCCTAATTCCAGAGAAAGGTAGTCTCTGATAAACCATACTCCTTATCACATTTCCAAATGTGTGATGTTATAGTTCATTTAAGTTCCCCTTCCTTATCTAAGCCTTTCCTCAACACCACTCAAACTTCAAAACTCATTTCACTTCCCTTCTTATAGCAAATAGTCATTGCTATTGTTGCTGCTCTAAAGAAATTAGAGTCTGGGCATACAGAAGGAGAACATGCAAAGACGTGGGAAACCGTGGCCTTGAATTCCCTCAACTCTTCTGCACTTTTTGAACTTGAAATACCTCCCCAGCAGAACCCCACAGATGAGAAGTGGTATGTGGCTTGCATCTGAAGTTAAATCATCCCTTCCTGTCTGAGCAAAGAGCAGCCACAACTGTAAACAGAAGACATTTTGCCATCTACCATACAGGTAAAATAGTCTGGCAAGAGTTTCATTTTTTTAAAGAACAGAGTAATCACTGAGAACTTCCCATGGCAGCGAGGAGACAACAATTAGAGACAGCCCAGAGGGCTGACCAACATACTTCAGAGTTCCCAATGACTTGCAAAAGCTTTCTGACCAAACTCTGGTGGTTTATTTTTCCCTAGAAATCAGAGTAATCTGTTTCCTGAAAACACAAAGCAAACATAACAGCAAAAAAATAAAGGGATAAGAGAGAGAGATGAAATTGCTGATGGATGTTGCTGGCAAAACTTCTGTGCAAGCCTACCTTCTGCTCTCTTCAAATGGTCTTTGCCACACTGGGACTATTTGTTAGACCACAGCCTCTGCCAAACTGCAAGATGATACCCCTGACAGTAACACTAGTCATTATACCCTGATTTATGGAACAAGAGCTCAGCAGGGGCCAGCACACAATCTGGGGGGGAAGGGAAAAAAACCAAATCACCAAATCCATCCACAGAGGTGACATTTAATAGGTTCATGCATTTTATCGTAACCTTAAGTGTGCTCCACAAAGAGCCAGGGGAAAATGTGCTTATTCAGAAAGAAAATTCACCACTTTTACCTCCCAGTCAACTTTATTATACAGCAGCCCATGGCAAGTGCTCCATTTGGAGACTGGCAGCACTCACCAAGAGGGCAATATTTGGGCACAGGTGCCTCCAGAAAGAGACACCAACATGTTTGGAGAACACCTTGCAGAGAGACACAAAGCACTCAGCTTTAAGCTGTGAAGATATTACACTTGACAAACATGCAGATCACAACAGAAACATTCCTTTTATCTTCTCCCCTTCTGCCCTGCAGGCTCCCAGACCTGACCACCAACCCTGCAGCCGGAGCTGTTCCCCACACAAGCTCGCCTCACCTTTGAGTATAAACACTGGGAACAGTTTGGGATGTACAGGGAGCCAACAAGAAGCACAGAATTAAGGATGCCTCCTGGCCTCTTTCTCTCACTGCCTGCTCATTTCAGGTTGAGATCTGCAAGATGTTTCACCTCAGAAGCCTGGAGCAGTACGGCATCTTGCAATCCTCAACAGAGACCTCCAAGTCCCAGCCAGGCACATGGAACATGCACTGTGGCAGAGCTCTGCAGCATCTCTGCATGTCATGGCCCTCAGACCCCTTCTCCCATGGGAAGGACTCTGCTGTCTTGGCTACTGCTCAAAAATTTCTCAAGCAACTGCCACAAGAAATAACAATTTACTTCTGACATGCTCAGCATTGCCCACAGACAAAAAGTTCACTTAATCTTCCAGAAAAGCCAAGGAGAGCTCATTTAATCTTCCAGGGAGCTGAGATGAGAAGGGCCAAAATGCCTGCACAGAGGTGCACAGCAGGCACCCAAACACCCCTCACTGCCAAAACAGTCAGTCCTTTCCCTGTTAAGTTTCCAAAGACAAATTAACTGTCCATAAGGGGTTGGCGTGTCCCTGAGCCCACTCCCCACCCAAACTACCCCGAGGCTTCCAGGAGCCCTGTGGTAAGTGAAATGTCACACCGTTTTACTGAAGCGAGTTGGTACAGATCAGACAAGACTGCTCAATGAGGTAATACCCAACAACACGCCAATCCATCCTTCAAAAACCCCCCCTTGCATGTTCCAGGTGATAGTTACTCATGTAAAGTACTGGATTTACCTGACACTGTGCCCAGGAGTTTAAACTGAACTGCAGCCTGTGAGAACTGCCAGCCTGGAGGTGGCAGTGGGGAAACAAAGTGAGGTGACAACCTCGTGTTTTAAAAAGCACGCTCTCAATTTGGGAGGAGAAAATACGTGTTTCGTTTTGTCCAAACCAATCGAGTAAGGAGCAGAAAACACTATTTATTTTTGTATGTCGCACACCAAGTACACACAACCCTGCCCGAGATCCTTCCCACTCCCCTGCTCCAACTGCTTGGGAAACATTACCAAAAGTTAACACAAGAATTAAATCTTTAAACAGCTTGTGTTTTGCAGGAAAGAATGGTGTCAACGAAAACAAGTGCAATTAGTCGATCATACTGAATTGATAATAAAACAACACATGAAAGTGCTATTTTAATGTTCTTTAAGGTGACAATATTTAAACATCTTATTACAGAACTAATAAAATCTTGTTATTCTTACACATTACTAGAACAGTGACAATCAATGAATTAACACACACTAATTACAACACTCAACTACAGCACTTTGATTAGTAAGAGAGGAAAAAAAAAAACAACGATCCAATCCCAGCAAGAAGAAATGGGAAGGATTTACAGCTTTCCAACAGCAGCATTAGGAACAGCACATTAAATCTCAGACAGATGTTTCCCTATGCAAACAAAGAGCTCAGTGACAAGACCTCTAAGACTTTTTTTTTCTTTTTTACACCATGGAGCAGCACTGTTGCAGTTTGCAACGCCAGGCAGGCAGCCAGGCACGTACAAAACCACACGCACACACTTGAAAGCATGAAACGCTTTCTCTTCAGTGATGCCACAGCCAGACTGGTTCAGTACTGGTGCAGTACAAAGAAAACCACCGACTTCAGACTTTTAAACCACAAAAAGGTAACTTATTTTTATTTGCACATAGTAAGCGATGATCAACCAAGCTGCTTCCAGCAGGCAGATCTTTCATACCTTTCCATGCGGTCAGCAGGGTCAAAAACTATTAAAATCCTGAGATTTTCAAGATGACCTTTATGTTAACTCCAAAGGAGTAGGCAAGGAAAAGGACATGGGGAAAATAGAATGTGCAAAGCCTCTACAATAGCTGGAGTGTATTGTCACTGCAACAGCCTGGGTGGTATCAAAACGTTTCAAGTACTGCAGATTGCAAAACTCATTTAGCACCGAAATGTATCTGGTGTTCTCTCCAGGTACCTCAGGTACCTATTATTGTGCTAATGATGATAACACAAAACTTGAAAAAGGCTAACAGACACCCTTTAATTAAAAGGGATTGAACACATACTTAAGGCAGCACAGTTGGCCACAGGAAAAAACCAAAAATAGTACTGCTTTCCTTCATAAATTTGGAGCACTTCTATACAAAGGATATGGATATTCTGTTCCCCTGCTCTCACTGAACTGAAGCTACTTCATTTTGGTTTGCCATAAGCTGCTCAGAACTCAGTCCTACCACACTGTGACCCTTCCCACATCAACTCCTCAGCCAGAAAGAAGAAAAAAAAAAATCAACTTTCTTCTCTTTAGACATTGCCAACAGTCTTCATTTGACAAACTTCTGCCTTTTTTGGCATTACACTTGGAAGTTGCATCATCCTTTCAACTGCACAGTTAAAAGGCATCACCACACTCAACACTGATGCTTTGGAAATCTGACCTCATCATTGATGAGAAATAAATACTGCTTTGGACTGCCTTTCCCTCCCTTCCCCAAGGTGACGATGATGAAATCTTGTGACTGCCAATTCAGTAGATTCACTGCAAAGCTGAAGTTCAAATTTATGACAGAGGTATCACAATTACCATTGTACAGAAATGGTGAATCAGTGCACTGAGCTGATGCACTCAGATGTGTAATCTCACATCAAATGGAAATCCAGCTGCCTGACATGGCTTTTTTAATAGTGAAACCTGATTTTACACTCCCTGGGTGCAAGTCCTACGAGGTCACCCAGAGAGGCTGATCAATGCAAGGTGGCAGCCCCGGCTGTGTCTGCCCTCATCGTCATGCCGGTGTTTTTCACAAGAGCCACAATGCAATGCTTTGCCCACCTAAGTAGTCCTATGGTTTTCCGGAACAGACTGAGAAAACAAGTTTTCCAGCCAGACCTCAAAAAGAAAGGGGGGGGGGAGAAAAAAAAAAAGGAAAAAAATCCTCTTAAAAAAAGCTGTGAAGCTGAGCTGGGTGAGGAGGACAGCCACATTCCCAGTGCTCTGCTCAGACCCTGGGGCTCAGTGCTGCAGGAACTGCCAGGGACTGCTGGGTGGGATCCAATGGATTGAGTTACACAGGTCGAGCTTCATAATCCAACAGTACTGCTGACTTCAAGTTGATAAACCACATTAACCAAAGACGATTTTATAAATTAAACATATGCATAGAGCAGTGACAGAGCATCTTCTGAACCTTGACCTGCAAGTTCTTTCCTAAAGGGAATAGTAAATATTTTTAGAACTACACTTGCAAAAGACAGATGTGATCCTGAATTGTTATTAAGCCTTAAGACTAAGTATCTCACTGTTGGAGGGATGAGTTACAGAAGAGAAAAAAGTGCAGTTACACCTCTGGCCACCTCTGCATTAAGGTCTGGAGATCACTCCAGTTAGTTTGGCTAGGTAACAAAGATGGTTCAACAAAGTAACTGATTCCTGGTACTTGCATAGGAATAATCCCTGTATTTATTATTTAGTATAGCTACTAGGTTTTTTATATATAGTGTATATAGAGGGATATACTAGATATATACACGCTGCATACAATAGTATACATAATTTATATATATTATAATTTATTGTGTTTACTTCTAAGCAACGGTGACAGAAAATCTAGTATTTCAGTAATGCTTTGGGTACAAGTGGAATATTCACTACAGGGAAATGCAATGAAAAATAAACGCTTTTGAACCATTTGAAAAATCATCCCTTTATCTTGCTGACACCAGTGATAGGTGACACTGTCATTTATAAAGTCGAACAGTCTGATTTGGAGAAGGTCTCATGCTTCACTTCTGCAGCACGAGCTATTTGTTAGGGAGATAATGCAGCAACTTTTCTTCGAGGAAAAAACCCACTACATTAAGTTAATTTTAAATCCAACAGCTTTATGTTACTTCACTTGAATCCTTAATCACAGTGCCTTTCAAACAAATGGTCTTGGGTCTTCATTTCTCCTTTCTCTTGGTATTTTGATAATGAAAGTTTTTCTAAGAGGTTTCAGCACCAGCAGGAAACATGCTCTACCACAGTGGAAAGGAAGGATATTTGCAAAAGGGAAGACAAACCCTCTCACACACTGCACAACAGACCTGGAACTAACAACAGTCAGCTCTCAAGTGATGGTTGATGCACAGGGCTAATAATAATAATAAAAAAAAAGCTGGTATAAACCCTGTATATCAAAGCTTTACCACCTGTAGTGGGATGGAGATATGTATTGTTAATGAATACCACAATCCCAGTTTCCATAGTCCAGACTACGCCCTCCGGTTCTCCAGCAGCTGACAGCTATTTCAGAAGTCAGGTTTCCCCAGGTCCCAGGCAGGGACATGCTTCTCTCCCTCCCTTGTGCTTTCAGGCCTTTTTTTGCATACCACCATCTGGCAAGCTAAGCACACATCAAAACTGCCCTTTTGAAATAAAGGGAGCAGAAACTAAAAGTCAAGCTGTGCATTTCCAGCCAGAGGGAAGGAAGAACAGCCTTTGCAGCTCCCTCCTCCTCTCCAAACCCATTCCCTTGCTGTGGCTGGGAACCCACCCCTCACATCCCTGCCCCAGTGCAGGTGGGAGGCAAAATTCCTGGCTCAGCATCTCTCGCAGTGACGATGGTTCTCCCAGGTGCCGCCAACGCAAACCAGGCTGGCTCCCGACTCCAGGTCACGCTCCCCTTCCCAGCCTCGCAGGCTGCTGCCAGCAACTAGTTGCTTGGCTTCTTTTTCTTAATTTAAATGCATCTGCGAAGACATCTGCCAAAGAATGGAGGTGCCCAACCCAGCTTGCTCCAGGGCACCCTTGGGGACATCCCTCCACAGCCCATGCCACCTTGCTATACACCATTTACAACCCTTCTGTTACAAGTCACTGATCTTGCTCCTTTTACAGCTCGTGCTGTTCATTCTTCGTTAAATACACCTCTCCTTGGAAAAACCATTTGCTCTAACAGGAACACCACAAATTTATTACTGGCAGACAGCAGCCCATAATGTTGACAAATGCTATAATGATTGGTAAAACACTTACTGGTATAGCAAGCTTTGGGCTTAATTTCTAACACACTGACAGCACATGGTGATAAATATCATATTTACTTGTACTTGAGCAGCAACAGCACACACAAGTGGCCCCTCTGTGCCCAGGTAATGTCAGCTGTAGCTCAAGGATCACATACCACCTTCCAATTTCTTACGTCTTCTGCCTGGGCCAAGCTTCAGAGGCAACGGTGGAAATTCACAGGACGGCTTTCCCACACACCGCGTGCGTCAAGCCCTGGGAGCACAGACGGTGGGGAATGTGAGCGAGTCGCAACACATTTTTTTTCTATGAACACAATGATTCACCCAAGCCAGGACTGCTCAGGGGAGTGTGCTGCTTTTGAGGAGGAAAGCAACTTATTTTAAGGGAAGAATTTCTGGCAGAACCAGCAGGATAGAGGGAGGCATGCTTGCTCCTCTGGCATGCGAGGGGAAAGGATCCAACTCTCAGCACCCGGCTGAAATCAGGAACTCAAGCCCGGGTGTCTGACTGTGCTGATGAACCCCTCAGCAGGGATCACCCACTGCTCTGCACAGAGCTGCTATCATGCCCTTTCCGCTCTCAGTCCAAACATTTCAGGCTTGGCATAATCCTGACATGGAACAGGGGCTTTCCTGAGGTCTGAAAAAGACTTCTCTAAACAACAACAAAAAAAGTAATTTCATATTTTGCTGCTGCCTGTAGTCTAATCACCACAGCAGTACATTGAAACTCATCCTCCTGGCTTTATCAAGGCCACAGCCTACATATGCCTGGTGAAATTATCCCTTCTCAGCAGCAAATAACTCACTCTCTCCAGCAAGGCAAGGGAAGGGCCACGCTGTGAGAGGTCTATCACTGAAAACAACTCAGCTACTTGTTCTTGTGATAGGACACAAGGTATTGCTCAGCAGGGCATGAGGAAAACCCACTTGGATGCATATTCTGTGGATGCCCAGAGAGGTAGTTACACAAAAAGCTATTTTAGATGAAGGTCCACAACTGGGTAAACCTAGAACATTGCTGCACACTAAGGAAAACCAGATTTCCTCCTGTAATGCTGGCTCACAACAGAGAGCTATCTTTGCATGGGTAATTCACAACAGGTCTGCATTTCAACAGCAACCAGCAAACAAATCACTCTGCCATTCTTCCCACAACATTTTAATAGTATGATAAATAAGTTCAAAGTATTTTCTAGGCTTTCTCAAGCTGCTTTCCACTATTTCTGAGTGTGCACCCCAGGAAGCAACCATGCATATATAGTTAGCACTTGTGAATGTCTGTCTTCATATTTGCAGCTAACTCAGATGGAACAGCATCTATGGCAAGCAATGGCAAGACTGAAAACCTGAGCCTGGGAGCCCGGGAATTTGGCTACAGTCTTGAAACACATCTTTGCCAAAAAGGACCAGGATATTGCTGGGGTGGTGAGAAGAACAGGACGCACAGGGGAGAAGGAGGCAGGCAGCCTCTTTTTCATCTGCTTTTTCCTGTGTCAGTCTTGGAGTTCAGAGGAGCAGAAGATAACAGCAGTTACCAAACAGTATGAAAAGCCAGAGCTCAAGGGAAACAGAGCTATGTTTCCCTGAAACTAGTGATTATTAGTTTTCTGACAGTTTAAATATTGTATTCTGCTTACTGACTGTCAGTAAATTTACAAATAGTTGGCAGCTTGGCTTATGACCAGGACCCAAAGGAATGTTGACTGTAGCAATTTAATAGCCTGTTTCTATCAGCAACAGCAGCAACGTTTAAAATACTTCTCATTGCTAGAGAATTTATCTTAAAAAAAAACCAACAGCAGAAGAGATGCTAGTTATACATTTTTCACCCTGCTGAGGCCTCATATTGGATCATTATTCATTCTACACACCCCCAGCCATTTCTCCAAAGCTTTGAATTTTGCTTCATTCCAACTGGTAAGACTGCAAACTCAGTGACAAAAATAGACAGCTCCTGGCTTTTTAACAAAAAGCAAAAATTCCTCACTCCTTAACAAAGGCTTTATCCAGTATTTAAGTGATGAGTCAGCGATGCTTCCACACCAAAGACTCTAAGACTGGGCATTCTTCTTAAAGTTTCCAAAATTGTTGATGCCAAAACAGAAGACACACAGAAAGATAAAAGCCTTAAGAGATGGGTGGTTTGAACATTTACAGAGCTTATAATACTCCAGCCTCTCATTTACGAGCCTCATGTTGCACGGCATGTTTATCCTGAGAAAAAGCCATTGCATCCAAGAGGTGGTTGCTTTGTGCCTTGTGCATTCACACCATCCCCTTTTTCCCCATTCCCTCACAAGTGCAGCAGCACAAGGATGAGTCTGAGCTCACAGAGCTGTGCTGAAACCTCCCCACAGCCAGAGATGTGCTGGCACAGTCGAGCGCTCAGGGCTCTTCCATCAGCAGCCACACAGACAGAAGATCAGCCTCTCTCCCTGGATGAGCTCCATCCTGATAATTTTCACCAATAACACTCATGAAGTGGATAATTTTTAAATGACGTTTCCATGCTGTCCAAGTGCTGTCGGCCAACAAAGAGCTTTGGCCAGCGCTTGCTGTGGTCCAGCACTGTGATGCACCTTCACCAGCAAAACGCTCCAAGCACCAACTACACCTACACAAGGAAAGCATCCCAATGACACCACACACTCCAGCCACACAAAGCATAACCTGGTGAAATATTTCCTTTCACCATCATTTCCTCCATCTCAACCTGCTTCCTGTGAATTTCTGAAAAATTCAGCGCTAAAGACTACACTAGACAGGTTAAGATATGCAGTTCACTGCAAAGAAATCAATCCATGTAGAAGGAAACAGTTAGTTAAAATGATCAAGAGATTGTACAGGGTGAACTGAGTGTGGGAAAGGCATCAAAGTGGTATCAAAATAAATTCAGGATCCCCGTCTAGGAATGTGAACTGTTGCTTTCCATCCAATTATATAGGAGACAAATCATAGCTCTGGCTGAAAATGTAAACATCTTTATAAGCAACTGGGGAAGAAAAGCAGGGTATCCAAACTAAAAGACTCTCACACCATTAAATGTAATCACTAAGCAACTATTAGCCAGTCTGAAAAGAAGATGAAAGGATAATGGAGGGAGATATGGGCTAGCAATTACAGTGGAAGGGAAGTAAAATAGTCCATATTTATTTTTGTTTTTATTAAACTTCCACAAATACTAAAAGTCAGACTGCACTGCAGGGAAGGAACAGAGGGGAAAAAAGTAATAACAAAAGGGCTGGAATTAGTCTCAGGATACTTTCCCCACAGCCTCAGAGACAATGACCATCTCATGGCCACCCCAGCCCTGGACCATGGGATAGCACCTTTGGGTGTGCAAATCACACAACTGAGTTGGAGACTTTTGCTTGAACTAATATGATCCTTTTGGACAATTCAAAAAAGGAGCAACAGCATCAGAAGAGATTCATAGCAATGGCAACAATAAAACCAAAACTCGCTTTTTGTAGGCCTAGGTTTCAAGGATAAAGCCATCTCCCCAAGCAAAGCTCAAAGAAATCGGCTGCTATGGTTACTATCCCTTAACAGGAACAAATTGTTGAGATCATCTTGAAGACCAATGCCTGGACTCTCCCTCCCACCAGACCACCTTATTTTCCTCTTCTTTCCAGCTTCTCCCCCCTGTGAGGACTGAACTGAAGGATTCCTCAGGGTTTTATACAACTACTTCCCAACCTCAAACACCTCCAGTGCCACGTCAACAGCCACTGATTTCAAGAAAAGGATGCAAGATGCCCTATCTATTTCACTGCCTGCAAGAAAACAGAAATAATGCTCATTTTTAAAGAACCACCTCACTGTATTTAAGAATTAGCATTACACAGCTGCATCCATAGGCAGATATGCAGACAGTTACATGCTACAAGTTCTCACAGCAGAATGTGGAGCATCCATTGATCCTACAGCACTCCCTTTAAATCTGCTTATCAGAAAACCCAGCAGTATATCTGAAAGAACACCAGTACTCATTCCAACAACAAGAACATGTCCAGAATTCACAGATAAGGTTCCAGATGACATCATTCTAGCAGAGAAGCACAGAGGGTTAGTTTTCAAAGTGCTGCAAGAGAACCTGCTCAGGGAGCAAGGTAACTACTTGGGGAGTATGCATTTTGGAACCTATCCTTACAAAGATAATCTACATTATTTTTCAAAAGATGTTTGAGGCATTTGGTGAAGGACCCAGAAAAGCTTCCTTAAGACCACACTGGAGAACTGCTTGGACTAATGCCTCAGAACTCAAGAGCAACTTGCATCTGTGCCTCTGGAGCAGCTGAAGGTGGGTTCAGAGGCTCCCCTCCATCCCCGCCATGCTGGAAATCCCAGTACAAAGCGGGATTAGTCCTAGGGTAAAAATGCATATCAAAAGGCAAAGAGAGAGCTCTGCAGGACAAGGCTTGTCATCTTTGCTACATGCTGGCTGCTGCCTAGGATGACAAAAACCACAAATCCTTGCCTGCCCTCACAAAATCATAGCAGTGTTCTCTGCATTTCCCCTTTCAAATAGTTACACAGAGCAGCCATCAAACAAATAAACCGCAGAAAATGCCGGTGCTGTTTGTAACTCTTTTCTGACATTTGCTATTCTGAGCTGAATAGCAAGTGACAGCTATAAAAATAACAAAGGAATATCTGGATAAGCAAATGTATACCAGACAAAATCCTAGGAAGACACAGGTTACACTGCCAGCATGGCATACACTCTGTCAGCCCAGGACTCGGGAACTACATGCATCTTTTCTGCAGCAGTATTAACAGAAGCACAGTCATTCTACTATATTACCTCGTAGATGATATTGCGTTCCCACAAAAATCTGTCGCTTGTCCAGGGCACAAGAAGCAAATACAGACAAAGACATCTCCTAATAGTGTTTGAAAGACATGGCTAAAACTTGGGGGAAGAGTAAAATCTGATTTTTATCACTTAGCAATCTGAACTCTGTTACAGACATCTTATTAATGGCACAGAAATGCATTTTATTTGGATGCATCATATTCTTAGAACACATTAAAGCTTTAAGCAGAAATAAAATTACCTGGTAATGACACGACCACATTGCCTCATCTCACAGTGACCCAGAACCCACCACACACCTACACACAGACACACATCACTTCAGTCATCTCCAAATGGATCCTGAGATTTCCTCTCTCTCTGCCCTCTCAGCAGCCTAGTGCCCCTTCTAATGGAAAAAAAATAAAAATTTTTAAAAAGTAAATAAAAACTCAAAAAAATTAATGAACCTAGATATGCTGTTACATTTGGCAATTGTTAAAATTCACACAGGACATACAGTAATAAACACATCTACTTTGAAACCAGACAGGAATGGGTTTAAGTAATAAGTCCTGACTCAGAAATCACAAGTCATTTGCAAGCAAAAGCACCAGACCCCAGTTCTTTCACACTAATCTTCAGATTCCACCAGAAGTCAAAATTTTAGAAGTAATTTCACAAGGGAACTTGCTACTGTTTCGGCCAGGCAGGAAATAGAGTAGGAGTTTAATAAATGATTCTTTGCAACAATTAGAAATGAAATTAAGCCTTTCTGGAATCCCACTGCAGTCCTGGCAGCACACCCCAGGCTCCACTGCCAGCAGAACTGCAGACAGCAAGCCAGACTTACCAGAATATAACCTGATCTGATACTGAATCAGGAGCATACTCCAAATAACCGAGAGCTTTTTTCAGCCTTCATATGAACAGTCGAGTCATATGCATTTTGCAGTCATCAGTTTTGGCACAACTAATTCCATTTTCTTTTAATGACTTATTGGAGGGGGATTTTTTTTGTTGGAGCAGCAGTCAGTAGAAATAAAGAATGACCTCCTTTCACAAGATCAGAGACTTTTTTGCACATAAACAGCTGAAGAAAACTGGACTCAGTCTGCAGATGCCCATGATATAATAAGAACAAATAAAAAGCTTATGACACTGTAACTCTGCACCAGCAAAATCATAAATCCTGCTGGAAGCATTGGAGTCAGATGGCCTTTGAAATCACTCACAGGTTCTAAATTTCCTGGCAATAGGCAGCAGGGCTGGTATTACACACAAAAACCTTCTGCCAAACAAATACTAGGCAATAAATAACAATAGTAAAGCAAAGACAGATAGACCTTTGAATCCATTGGTCAAGAAAATTGGTATCTCAAAGGCACAGATCTGCTTTATGGGACCTGCTCAAGAGACTGCAGCAGACACCCAGCACTGGAGGCACCCCCTCCCCACATCCCTGCTTGCTCCAACAGGCAGCATCACTCTGTCTGGGAACAGGGAGAAGGAGGCAGCAGAAACCATGGGAAGTGGACTCTGACTCAATGCACAGGCACATGACCACAAAAATGCCAAAAAAACGGGTGTGGGTTCATCACTGACAACATTCAAGTCACGGACAACTCTGCTGACCAGGTTTCATGGAAACAGAGCTGGGTTCCCCGAGGCTTTGGCAGCATTTGCCACATGCCAAACACTGGGAAGTGCCCAGGGGGCAGCAGGGACAGGCAGGGGTGGGCAGACACCTTCCCCACTGCCAGGCCAGCCAGCCATCCCTGCACAAGCAAACACCTCGCTGCAGAACCCATATCCGAGTCTATACATTCAGTGGAGAAGATTAAGTTGTGCTGAGTCAGATCAACACTGAGCCAGAAGAAGAGGGGGAAAACTAAATACCAAATCATTGCTGAAAAACAAAAAACTTACAATAAATCCCCATGTAAACAAACCAACTCTGGACATTATTATTTTTTTAAATCTCGTTTCGCATCTAAGCACCTTGACTCTAAAATCCATGACTAAGTTCTTTCTCCCTCATCCAATTATACGCCCCCTCTCAACACTTAATAGCAAAGAGATATAGATTGGATCAAACACAGCCTTCCCATTAAACCACAGTATACCAAGAATCACTCCATGAGCCTTTAGTATTCATGGGCAGGTGCTTCCCGCACAAACTACAGCCACACCATCATTCAGCCAGCAATTACTTTCAAAACAGGCTGCAGCACAAATAAATCTGTGATTATAGAAATGCTAACACAAAGAAAAGATAACCATTAGTGTGAATCCGATGACTAACACAGAAGCACAAATAGAAAAACATTTTCTTAAGCACACCCCCAGTAGTCCTACAAAACACTGGAGTACATCCTGACATTGAAAGGGCTAATCGGGTCGCAGGTTTCTAACACTTCCCAAAGTTACTCAGCTGTAAAATGGGGGATTCACTTTACAACCAGAACTGGATGGAATTCAAAGCAAGGGGTTATTAAAACCTGAAAGCATCCAAGTTTTTCTCCTCTTCAGAAAAGTGAGCAAGCAAATGCATTCAACAAAAAAAGAAAGCACATAGAAAAAAATCCATTTAGTCTTCCTTTTGTTTTTGTTTATTTTATATATATATACACACACACACAATATTGCTCAACACTGACGCTTTTCCTTAGGGAAAAAAAAACATAAAACAAACAGGACTTTGTCATTTCTGTTTGGAGGGCAGTTCTTACTGTGAAATCTTTTCTGGGGAGGCATCACAGTCTCTGGAGTACCTGATCTTCTCCCCTCTGCCCAGCTTAGCAAAGTTCACTTTGGTGAACACACACACAGGCAGCCACCCAGAAGAGCTCATTAAATCACCCCACTAATTCACAAGGTGACACCACACTGGGACTGGAACAATGACTCAATATGGCACCACTGTCACTCAGAGAAATTAAAGACATTTTACACACCCAGATCTAATCTCCTATCAGTATTTATAGGTAACAGATTCAGAGGGATTTATAGCCTCGGGGGATCCCCAGATAATCTATTCCCATCTCCCCACATAACACAGGCCACATCATATCAATCAATTCCTCCCTGGCTTCTGCTTTAACTAGAGCATTTCCCTATACATCAATCCTTGATTTAACGCCTTCCATGACAGGGAACCCACTGGGTAACGTTTGATAAATTGCTTCAGTGGTTAATTATCTGCTCTGGTTAAAAAAGCATATTCTATTTCCTGACAATGTATTACTTGAAAATTACAACAGAGCTTTAATAAAACAGCCTTTTTTAATCTCTAGCTATTGAAAAGTGGACTAATAAGAACATAATCTCCCAACTGCTTGAACAAAAAGGACACAAAAGAAGGTACTACTGCATAGAAAAGATGAGGAAGAGATTTTAAAAATACTTTACAGAAGAAGAGACAGCAACAAGTCCCAGATCACTCACCACGCAGTACCAGTTGGCTGTGAAAGAACACTATTTTAATACACAGTTTTAAAATCACCTTCATTCAGCAAATAGCTAAGAAAGATGCTAAATCCCTGGACAATGAACTCTGTGCACAAGAGTTAAGACCCCTGTGATGCTCTTGGCCCTTACGACAGCCTCCTGGCCAGGATAACAAGATCATACTATATATGAAAAAAACCCTTCTTTGCAGAAGACCTTCTTCAAAGGCCATTTAAGCAGTTCCCCTTTGCCATTAATTGCCCAGGTCCATCCTGCACAGGTGAAGTGAGGATGAATTTTGCCAAGCTTACAGTCTAATGATGAATATCAATTTGAATCAATGAGGCAACATCTAGTGCAGCAAAAGCAAATGGAGAACATTTCTTTTTTGGGCTTGCTTTAAAAGCATCTCAGTGAGCAAAGAGTTACAACTTCCTTTTTCTGCATATGTCCAATATTTCAAGACATAAAACAAGCTACACACATATAAGCTTCTTCTGACACATATAAAACCTACATCATACTTAACCTTGGCCTATAAAAGTGATTTGGTCTGAACCAGCATTTTTAAGGCTTTCAGAATCAAACTCTTTAGTGCACTGCCCAGCTCATTTATAACAAGGATTTAAAAAAGGAGACAGAAGGAAAATGAAAGGGGGGCAATGAGTCTCTACTGTTTTAAACAATTCTCTACTGTTGGATCTGCAGAGGGCTACAGTCCACATCCCTGCTGCCACCAGTAATGACAACACAAGCTTCTACCTAGGCTTTATCAAAAAATGGTGAGGACTCAGACACGACCTGTGCCACCAGCCTGAGTTAAATTTCTCAGCAGGTTGAGATGAGCCTGCAGGAGGTGAGATGTTAACACGTGCTACCTTGCAGTGCTTCAGTGCTGGTTGCACATGCAGTTCACCCATTCCCTGTTGTGGGTCACAAGAGAATACAAGTCCCGGCCAAGAAGCATCAATAGACACAGCACGACCACAGTGCTTCCAGGACCACAGGGTTCACAACTAGCAATGGACCAACCCAGGACTTGGAGACCATGCCAGAAACAAAGCCACTCATGATTCCTGAGGCACAGTTTGGGAGTTGACAGCATTTATTTGAGCCATCTGGTTTCAAAGCCTTCAGCTGACTAATGAAAGCAGAGAGTCCACTTAGAGTCACCTTTCCTACCCAGCTTCACAGCATTTCACAAAATGCACAATTATCTCTCTTTGTGAGGACAGAAAATAAACATTATTTTTTTAAGGTGTGACTTATACATAGGAAAAATCCTAATGAAGCAATAGAGTTACTGTTCAGGGGTGGCTCAGAGCTTCCCTACAGGTTTAAAGATAGGAATACCCTGTTGGTTATTAAAACTCCCTCTAAAATAAAATTAAAAAAAATCAAGCTGCCTTACAAAAAACCTTCATCTTCAAAACTTGATACTACTCTTAAGCCCTAAGAAAGAATCTAGACATGATAAATGCTCTCTCAACCCAGAATCCCTCTTAGTATTATCGAAAGAATTGCTTAATACAAAGTCATTGCAACTGTAAAATGCCAAGTGTGCAGTTTACACACTGATACCAAACCCTGAGTAATACAGCTGGTGAACATCCCAGACCTTCTGCCAACTTACTCATGGTGAGGATATGGAAAAAAAAGATTGAAAAAAAAAAAAGAAAAAAAATACTACACAGCTTTAAAGCTGTCAACAGATTTTATCCTAAATAGCTTTTAAACCAAGAAAACACATAGGCAGCTGCGCCCAACTCAGGTTTACTGGCAGCCAACTAACGCTTTACTAATTCCAGAAAGAACGAATGCCTTCTGGGTTGCTGTTGGGTTACCAGGCTGTAAACCACTCTGCATTGCTTTAAAGCAGGCAAGGAGGAAGATGCTGAGGAGCTCAGCTCTTCCACCAGCACTGCAGCCATTGGAAAAGGTCGAGTGTATTGATTGTGTGCACAGGGATGCAGAGGAAGCCAGAAACCCTGAGCTCACTTGTGTGCCTGTCGGAAATTAGTCTGCAGTAAGCAAGCAGGGTAAAAGGTTAATGAAATACAAGCTGAGGAAGTAAAACAAGGACACAGATGACATGCCACAAGGCCCCAGGGCTGGCTGCACTGGCTGGAGCCCTCTCCCCAGATAAAGGGGATGTTACTGGAGTTATGAAAGCGGAGTGACATAAGTCTGTTTCTACCTCCCATGGCGGGGGGTTAACATGCCCTTGAAGGCACCATCACCTAATTCCCAGGCGGGAACAGAGCCTCCACTGTGCTCCCACACAGGAAGGAGCTGGAGGGCTTGCGGGGAAGGAAACAGATATGGAAACTGGGCAACAAAAGCTTTCATGACATAAGGTCATGCACTGGGTACAGATTTGGGTTTTACTTGAAAGTAGCAGTGAAGCCACTGGTGACAGCAGAGACCTCGGTGAGGGGAGTCACGAGCACCACAGTACCCCCAGCTGGGCTGTCCTCACACACCAGCTTGAAACTCAGCCCTGGAAATCTTAATTCAAGGTCTCACCTTCAAAACAGACTTGACATGGCAATATGGAACAAAGCCTAAACTGACGGGATACTACAAATTAGCACCTTTGTTTGGTACCTCTGGCACAGGAATCTTTATAGTCAGAACCATCAACATGCTTCCCTTTTTGGTGCACAAATGTGGCCTGAAATCAAAATTAACAGTGTAAGGTTTTGCACAGACAGCTACTTTTTGTCATGCATAAACTTTCCCATGCCACATTTATGCCACCACTATGGATTTCTGTAAAGGAAGGAGACCGACGTCCTCTGGGCTTCAGTTACAATGATTAGAACTGTGAAATTATTTTTTCTAATCCAGGGGTTCAAATAAGCTCCTTGATATCATTGAATATTGATTCCAGATCAAAACACAACTTTTCAACTGTTACCTAATCAGGTAAAAGACATAATAGAATTTAAACAAAAAAAAAAAAAAAAAAGGAAAAAAACCCCCAACACATAAAACCATGGACTGGAGAATTTCACTATTTCACCTATTTACTCACAAAGCGTAAGAAATGCATAAATAATCAAGGACCTTCCTACCACGGTGTGAGAGCCATTTAAGGACATAAAATCAACAGTATCTATACAGTATAGAAGCTGCTATTGGGCCAGTCACATGTGGTGAGTAAAAAAGTGATCTGATATTTAGAATCACTTTTACAACCAGCGCAGTAAGGTGACAGACTTAGGAAAATATGAATGCAATGCAAGACTAAACCAAACAAATGCCTCACACAATTCACAGCTAAGACTCTGCCAACACTTTACCAGGTGAACGAAATTAGCAACCTGACAATTAGCAAAAGGAATAAAATCCCATAAAAAGCAAGCAGAAAGGAATTTTCAAGTGCATAAATACAAATTCTTGGCTTCATATACTTGCTGTTGTTACCCATGCAATATGTTTACCCACTTCTCTACAGCATGTGAAGCTCAACTTAATATGAAAACAAATCACTGAAAGTCTTGGCAGATTAGTAAACGTCAGATCAAATTAGACCTTCGCCTAGACTATGCAGGGGCTGTACAAATTTATCAGAGTCTCACAGATTCTTTGCTCTCTTGACATGAATAGGTCAGAACAGCCCAGAGACAAAAGGCTGTGAGATCAGAAGACTGAAAAAGCACAGTTTTGGAAGCCTCCTTATTATCAGGCTTTGTTTTACCATTGACCATTAAACTCATTCACAGAGAATTAGTTTTGGAGACGGATAATGCCCCAGGAGACAGGAAACAGCAAGAGAAAAAGCATCTTTCTTTTCTCCAAGCTCTCCCTGAAAGTCAGGAGCCAGGCAGCCTACCTCCCAGGCTTGAAACCTCTGCTGTGGCATGCAAATATAGCAGGGAGGTTTCAGATCACTCACAGAAACTAGAGTTGAACCAAGTGTTATACAGTAGAGACACATCCCTCAGGCTTTGCTGTCAGAAGATTCTACAGAGAGAAGGTGAAGCCTCTGGGCTCCAGCAGCTTTACTTCAAGGGAAAAGGGAGAAAGAAAGAAAAATAAGAAAGCAAGAATCTGCTTTGCAAAGGACATAATTAGGATGAGCGAACAGGAAAACACAAAGTTTTCCCCGAACTGTCCTGGCTTTCCCATCATCAGACAAGAACAGGGAGGAACTCAGGAGAGCTGCCAGTGATGCTGAAGCAGGAAATGACAGAGCACCCCGACCACAGCCCAAGGATCCTTGAAGGGAAACCACTCCATACCCATTTCAGGTGCCTATGACAAAAATGCTGCTGAGAAGTGTGCAGGGCACACCAGCAAACTACAGAAGTCAGCATTTCTAGGCTAGGGCAAAGCCTTTCAAACTCAGCAGCCCAGTTAGCAGTAATCTTTGGACATGAAAACACATCAGCTCCTTCAGTCTGATGAAGAAAAGCAACTTTCCTGCCACATTCCTGCCCTGGGCAAGGGGCAGGCATAGCAGCAACACCAACACCACTCAGTATCCATCACCCACCCTCTTCCCAGCACTCTCACATCATGCCTATACTACCACAGCTCAAGCATCTACAGCAAAGTCTCCGGCATCTGTGAGTGTTCCAGAAGGATTTATAGCTCTTGCTCACCTCGTGGCACATACTGGGCATGTCTCCTCCTCTTCCTAGAGCTGGGTCCTTTCACTGACTCTGCCTCTGATGCCTCAGAGTCTTGAAGGACGCTGCCCCAACAAGTTTGTCTCACAAACACTTCCCCCTGTATTTAGGAGAACTCCCCTGCAGCTCAGTCAGGGCTATAAATGCAGACCTTTCCCATTAGTCACCTGGAAATCATTTGCATTGCCCAACAAGGTAATTGGGGGTGGGGGACTCTGACATTGATCACCAGCCCTGCAGAGCAAAGAACAAAATCTGCCCAACCACCAGGGCCCCTTGACGATCTCCATCACATGCAGGTGCAAGGGAGAACAAGTTAAGGCTGAGTTCAATAAGGTATTTGAGCCCATGCTTAGGCCTGTGAACCACAGGTTTTCCCAATTCCATGAGCCCTACCCAATGCCCACGGACAGGCTGGTACATACCTCTGCTCCAGCACCAAGCCACGGGTAACAGGAGGTTTTGAATTTAGGAATTCACTGAAGGCACATGCAGAGCGATCCTTGCCGGGACGGTCTGTGCCACGAGATTCCTTCAGATATGGACTTCCTCTATTTACATCACATTGTATCAGAAGTTAATGACTCTCAATTACATTAAGTGTTTTCTAAAATCACAGGACAACTAGTTCCAAAAAACAAGGAAGTATCCACCAACTTGATTTCTCATTAAGAAAAAATACAATTATAAACAAGAAACTAGTTACTTACTACAGACACCGGAGCACACACTGTTTACAAAAACAATTCTTGTGTTTCTGTATGGCAGGATCATCTTGTGCTTTTTATTTAAGGAACACAATGGTAAAGAATACAGAACCATTACTGCACGGAAAGCAACCGTGCTTGGAGGGTTACTTTGCCTTTTCAAAGGGAAATCAGGAGCACAATAATGTTTTATTGTTATTCTTTCAAAATACACAAGTGAACAATATATTGCCTAAAAACAATTTCTTGTAAACAACTTTAATAGTAAAAGCAAACAATGCCTCAAGTAATAAAAGAAATTTATATCCTGAAAGATCAATTATTATTTTGGCTTGTTGATACAAAACAGAACAAACTATTTATTAGAGCTCAAATCATTTAGGAACTATAACCACAATGATCTATAAGTAAAGGTCATGGCAAGAAACCAGAACTGTAACATAAATATTTAGGATTTCAATGCAGCAAAGAACACACACAACTTCTTAGCTACACAGGGGGAGTGTTAGAGCACTGCCCTTTCTGGCAGCCATCTAACAGCCAGGGCAAGAATTTTACTATTTCACAGAAACAAGAAATTGAAAGGGATTGATTTTTTTTTATTATTTTTAGGGTTTTTTAAAGAAAAAAAAATACCCAACAGCTTTTCTTGATAAAACGTGCAGCTTGTAAACCTAATTTCCAAAAACATAAGCTAGAGCCAAAGCTGACAATGGGAGTGGGTGTGCAGAGAGGCACCGCAAGCTGGGCTGACTTATGGGCAGCCCTGCCCTGCCAGCCCACAGAGCAGGAACTTCATTAGAGACAAACCCAATCGCCCCAAGCTCTCAAGATGGCTCCGAAGGATGGGGAAAGGGAGCAAACAAAGAGCTGCGGCAGCTGCTCGGGGGATGCACATTCGGAAACTCCTTCCAGACTCACTCGTACTCAAGCCTCTTGCCTGTGTCCTAGGGAGAAGGCAAAACCTGCCCTGGGATTCAGTTCTGCCATGCAAGCTGGCGCTCAGCACTCCTTACCTGCCGCCTGCTCTTGCTCCCTCCCTGTTTTGGGATCCCCAGGCAGAGACAGATGAGCTGCTGGCAGAGGGTGCGACCGCAGGCACTCCCCTGCTTCATACCTGGGACACTGAGCATGCTCCTGCTTCCTCCCAGGCCAGGTTTCAGGGGGAAAAAAACAGCTTCCTTGAAAGTAGATTAGAGATGTCCCAGCAGTGGATGAGCTTTATCCTGGATCCGTTTCAAAGAGTTTCCACTCAAAAGGGGATAAAGCAGCGAGCAAAGCACACGCAGCCATAGCGCGTTTTAGCAAATGACTCTGAATCAACCCACGTGAACAAAAAGCTTTTAGAACAAAACACAAGAGATCTGGGTCCCATTTTGGGACAAAACACACCTGCATGTTTGGTTGTGCCTCAGCTTCGTATATATAAGGAGCAGCTGTGAGGGCCTGGTTTATTCCTTCTTTTGCTTGCCTTCCCTGTAGCCCATTTGGACAATGTGCAGCCTTTTACAAGGCATTTTTACAGTACCTAAGACAACAGGACCTTGAGCTCTATTAGAGCTGCTAAATAGTATTACATTGCTTGCATCACTGTAAACCCAGAACTTAAACAAATAAGGAACAGTTCCCAAGTGATTGTCAAAAAAAGTCTCCTCTAGTATCCAAACGCTGCCAGCAATATAACCAAAGCTGCTGGAGCTGAGATGTGAAATCTTATAGATCAGAAAGGGAAATGGGCAGAAGGATGAAAAAGGCAGGCTGCTTCCCTGCAGCTGGAAGTGCACATTTGGTTCAGGGACTACTGCTTCCCTGGAGTCGAAGGTTGCCAGAAATCTTGCATCAGAATCCAATCCAATTTCCATACAGCTTCCTTATGTCACCCTCACTGCAGCACAAAACCCCACACTTGGCCGAACAGCCGCTGCTCCCCCAGCCAGAAGACTCACTCTGCCCATTTCACAGCAGGGACCCCACGCCACGTCCATGTTGCACCTCAGGTGAAAATCCTAAATGAGCCAACATTTTATAAATGTACTATCTATGGCAGACACTGGTGCCAATCTGGCCAGACGGCTGGGACGGGGACCAAGGCTCCCTCGAGTGCCCATGCGGTGGCTGGCATCCCTGCCGGCCGGCTGGGGCAGAGCTGGCACACTGACATCCATGTCCAGCACAGAAATATCCAATTTTAACATATTTGCCTTGCAAATTATGCCATTTCCCCAGGTTTTCCCAATCTGCAAATATGCCCTTTTAATTGAGCTGGCTCTCGGCGGGAGTAGAAGCAGCTCAGTCACACTGAAAGCAGACAACTGCAGTAAAGTGTTACCAGTAACCCAGCCCCACTGGGGACCCAGGCAGAAGCTGTCAGCATGAGCACAGGTAACACAGGTGTGACCCTGCCCTCTTGTTCCTTCAGGTCTCTCCTGGTGCTCACAGGAGCTGTGGTATCAGGCTGGTTCACTTTACTTTGAAATTTAGCACATTAAATCACCTGAAAAGGCAACGGGAGGTTGGCCTGCAGGATGGAAAGGCGGAGGTGAGGGTTAAACCTGAGCAGGAGTCACACACCTTTCCCAGGGGTCAGGATCTCTGTTACCACAGGGCACTGCTGGGCAGTGATGCTGAGGATGGAGGATCTAGTGGTACCAGGCAGCCACATGCTTTACCATGGATCGGGGAGGCGTCAGTGCCCAGCTCGCAAAAAACCCACAAAATTCAAAGGGGTCTTTGCTTGCAAAGGCCCAGCAAAGTAGCCCAAGAGGCCATGCCAGTCTCAACCAGAATGGCTTTGTTCTCTTGTTGCACAAGGACTTGCTCTCAGGACCACAGCACAGTTCAAGACAATGGGACAGTCACCTGAGACAGGAAAATGAGGAACCTCCAAGCATCCCAAACAACAAAGGTGTACAATAGATCTCTAGGTACCAGCATTTACAACGTCGACATCAACAGCTTGCCAAGAGCAAAATCCATGTTTCCCCGAAGAACCTATTTGCACTTCTCCAGGATTTCGCCTTTACAAGTCAAACAGTGCAGTGAATAAAGTTTTATCAAGTGCAGCAGAAAATAAACTTCAAAATATAATCATATGCACTCGTACTAGGAGCTTTCAAACAGCCAGGCTGTTCAGCACACCAGAGTGCTGCAACCTCCCTGGTCCCAATACGCTCAGTTCTGAGCAAATACAGCACTGAACTTCCCCTTAACGACTTCAGTGCTGCCAGCACTGATGATTTTCACACATATCTGATGGTTTTCTTAAAAAAACACTCAGCTCCTGGAGTCATGCGATAAAGTAGAAACATGCAGTTTTATTAAGTAAAAGGCTTTTAGATCATCATTTTTGCCCAGGGAACAAGAAAAGAGAACCTTTACATTACAAAAGCGGAAAAGTCCTAAGCAAAGGACCCTTCCACAGTTACTGCTACTTTAAATCTCGGGGGGGTGCGGGCACTAAATAAGCTAAATGCTTTGTTGTTTGCTTGGGTTTTTTTTCCCCCAGAAATTTATGCCATGAGTAATTCTGAGCAGCAAATAAATTCAAGGAAATTATGTGCCCTCTACCACTACTTCAACAATATGAAACAGAGTGACACGCATAGAACGAATTCCCAATTATACCTTTAGTTCTTCCTGTCACTACAGAGTGCTCTGTCTTTAAAATAATAAATTAAAAAATTAAACACAGCCCAGAGAGCTGCAAACGCACAGACAAAAGGCTCCACGTTCCACTGTAAGATTTTTCTCCCCCACCTACGCCCTAATTTTAGAGGTGAAATTCCCTCTGAAAGCTAACACGGCATTGCCTGGTGGTGCCTGCCAACTCTGGAACTTCAGCAACAGAAGCTCTTCCAAAATTAAGGAATCCCAGGGGCCATTCCCATGGCCCCAGAGAGGTCACAGATGGTCTCCTGTCCCCAGCCAGGATAGCTCTGGTGCAGGGAGGGGGAGAAGTGGCATGGCAGTGCTGCCAGGAGGGAGTCCCAGTGCAGGTGAGCTCCAGAGAGGTTTTTGTGGAAGCCAGAGGCCAGTTCTGCCCGAGCAAAGGCACCGTCGCTCCCATGGGAGCCACCTCACAGCTGCCCCAAGCTGTGCTGGACTCAGACAGCCAGCGGCTGACACCCATTTGCTGTTCTCCCACCATTTATTGGGTTGTCATGTGGGAGCAAAACCTTTCCCACAGCTCAGGCTGAACTTGCCACCCTCCTGCCCTGCTTGACCTGGGACTCTTGAAGCCCATGGAACAAAGTCAACAGCAGCTCTTCTCTCCTGTGTGGCTGATTCACTTGGTGGCCGTGGGCCGGAAAGGACCGAAGCTTCTCCATCATCTCATGATCCACATCTGAACTGCCTCCAACGCTGCAGGAGAGTCTGGGAGAGGAGGTTGGGAATCCTCCTCCTCTCGGCGACAGGAGCACCGAGCCGCCCGCCACCCGAGCGTGCCGCTCCTCCAGCGACAGCCGGATTCTTCCCACAGCAGAAGGTGGCTCCGAGCGCTCCGTGTCCTCACGTCCTCCGAGCGCTCCGTGTCCTTGCGTCAACTCTTCACCCTCCCTCATTAAGATGTTCCTCCCCCCTGCCCCCTCCCCGCTGTTACCCTCCGCAAGCACTAATGGGCTCCTTCGCAAATCCGGTGCACATCCCGTGGAGCTCGGCGGCCTTGAAACGCTCGTGTTTTCATACACACACAGAAAAGCAACTTTTATTCTAAACAGAAGTGGCAGCTTCTAATTTAAGGCTGTATCATTTGACTGCCAGGCACAACAAGAGCCACCTATTGCCCACGTAGGCAGGCAGTCTGCTCTAATGCCGACCCCACGTGCAATTGCAAATAAAGGCAACTGATTCTGCACTCAGAGATTCTGCACTCCCTTTACTCCTAACCCCCTTTGTGGGGTTCACTCCCCAGCAGCTCAGATGTATTTTTTTTATGGATGAAATTCCACTCACTCCTTTAATGCCATCAACCAGTCACCAAGAGCAAGAATTGCATTAAATTATTTCATCCGCAGCCAGACTGCCTGTGGGGGCAGGGGTGAGCGAGCAGGCAGAGGGGAGGCAGCCAGGGATCAGAATCCCACATGATCCCAGACACATACAGGGCTTCTCAGCTGCTTTTTAAAAATGCTTGCAGTCTTCTCTATATATGCATACATGTATTTGCATATGCATATACATATGCAGGTTTAAATCATGCACACTGCCACTGAAGTGAACATCAAGTGTCTTGTGTGCATGTCCCCAACATCCCAAGGAAAGCTACAGCAGCCCCACACACATGGTCACAACGGCTCCCCAGGCAGGGTTGGGACCGGCTGCACCCCACATGGCTCCAGTTCCTTGCTGAAATGAAGGAAATCAAAGCTTCCCACTTCCAGGCACTGGAGCCCAGACTGAACCGGGCACAACTTCACTCCACTAGGAAACATCCGCACTGCACAGATCCCGAGTATGATGCACACAGCTTGATCCGCTTTATTTTTCAACCTGCTGAATTGCTAGAATATGTTTAGCTGTTATACACAGACCCCAGATCCATAATCCCACCCTCAACAGCTGTTACATTTGCTCTGGTATTTACAGCAGATGTTACAGCTCCGTAAAAAGGTAAAACAATGGAGACTTCCAAACCTGGGGCTGGGGGGGCACAGCAGAGCCCAACCCTTGGACCCAGTTGCAGCCAGGCTTGGGGAACTGGCCATGGATGCACTAACGTGCGGTAAAGAGCCACATCACAGCCTACAGCAGCTTAAGGAAGTTTCAAGTGTTACCATCGTGGCATTAAAAAGCTGTCAGCTTCCTGTGAGACAAGCAGCAGAGGCTGGAATTCAGTGTTTAAAGGATGATTAAATGTAAGTGACTTAAATTATACATTCCAGTTTCTAGAACTGACACCATTTAAAACACACCATCTATTCCCCATTTCCTCTGACACTGATTACTACCCACTAAAAGATGAGCATTTTCTTACCGGCTCTCAAGTACCAAACTAGGGATTTATGAATTGGAGATAATTAAACGGTTTTGCATTACAAATAGAGTAAAACATTTACATTCCACGGGCCACCTGAGAACACTCAAAGAGTTAAAATGGACATTTTATACCTGAAAACCTGCCTGCTCTACATCAAGGCTGCTAATTGAGGCACAAGAAGCTTGGAGCTATTTTATAGTGGATCCACAGTCAAACATTTGCTGAGCTTCTGGACAACCTGAGGCAGACTCAGGACCCCTCGTTAATTCTCCCACATGGAGCTCTGTAAGCTGAGGCTCCATTAAGCTGACACAAATAAATTGCCTGTTTCTCCTTGATAAGTACACAGAGAGACTTGTAAGCCGTTACCTTTCAGATTTCAAAGACAAGGATTTTCTTGGCTGGTAACAATGGCACTTCACCAGGAGCAGGAAGAAGCACAAGGCCATGAGAACTGGGAGAGCCTCTTCCCCATCCACCCAGAGCACCCACAGCCCCTCTCAGAGGTCAGTTTACTCAGCCCCTATCAGTCCAAACTTATGATCTCATGCAGGATGCCAGACTCTGCACCCCAGTGACAATGCACATGAAGGGATTAACACCTGCCAGTATGACAGCAGGTCCTGGAATTGCACATGGGCATCTCAGTAACTTCAAAGAAGGTCTTTTTAACGTGATTTTTCCTCCTTGCCTGAAATTTTCAAGCCAGAAAAAGCAGTATCGATCTCACTGCCTGGTAGAAATGAGATAGGGACTAATTGAGCACAGAGATCTCGGGGAAGGAGTCTCCAAGGTATCTTTTGGTTTGAACAAGGACCTTTACAAAATGTCAGAAGAAAGAGAAAAACAAGGGGAAAAAAAAGAAAAAAAAAGGCTCATCCTGAATCTTCCCTGTCAGCTTCCTTTTCCCTGCACTCACAGGAGTGCTGAGCATTGTAGACTGAAAATAGAAGGGGCTCCAAGACACGGGGAGGAGAGCTGTGCCTGCAAGTGTTAAGACAGGAATAGGAGAGGCAACGGGAATGGCAGCAAATACAAACAGTGACTCATGAAACAGCAAACAAACAACACTGTAACAGTTTTTGCAATTGTAATTCAAACCAAAATAAACAAGAATGACAGTTCAGCACAAGGAATGGGAGGATGACAGTGACGGGAGGGGGGTGTGGGGACTCCATTGCCTTCACATCTGTTGCTCTCATAGCATCCCAAATGAGCAGCTCCAGGAAGAAACAGAGAGAGGAAAGAAAAGATGTATGGGAGAGCAGCAACTTCTTGTGATCTACATCCGTGCTTGAAGTTTTCATGACTGCACTGAGAGCAGAATTTATATCCCAAAGCCATGCAATAGCCTACAACACTGCTACTGGTTTTGACCCCTGGCCCCTGAAAGCAACAGAAATAAAAAGTCCAACCTGGAGGGTTAATGAGTGAAACAGACCTTGTATGGTGGGTGGATGGACAGAAGGCAACAAAGTGGGGGAGAAATCACACCATTGGCAAGGGGCACTGATTTAACTGCTCCGAAAATCCTCCAGTCAAGCATATTCACAATTTCTTTTGCTCTTGCTTCATTACCTCTTAGTGAGAAGCTCTTTCCCAATCTGCACCTTGAATATTTTTTTCAGGCAAACCAAGGTAATTTTCCCCAGTGGGAACTAAAAGCTGGTGATCATACTTTTTACAGAAATCTTTTATGCATCAGAAAATGTACTGCCTGCATTCAGGCTTATATTTCCAAATACAAGTCCTTCAGCTGTTCCTCTCCAGCCTCATTTGCCGAGCTTCCCATTTGTGCGGTTCATCTCCAGACTTGCAAGCGTGACTGTTCTCCTCCCACCTTGCACTGCCCAGCACCCCTCAGTGCAGCAGGAAGCAATTACCAGCCCTGTCTTACACACAGAGCTTCTGTAATGATGACTCAGAGAGAGATTTCACTCCTTTCCTCAAACCCCAGGATGCTGTTGGCTTGTTAGCGCTGCCCATCCACAGCAGCCCCCATCACCACATACCACCCTGCCCACTGCACTCGGTCATTCAGCTCCTGCTTCCTCACAGCCACCTCTGCACACTCCTTTTCCCTACACCTCATCATGTTGGTGCCTTGTTGGTTCTGTTTTTCCAAGATGATTCTCATTCTGCTCCCAAGCCTCAGCAGCCCTCATCACATGCTAACGAGTTATCTCATTGAAGAGGGAAAGCTGGACAGATTCGTCAACTTGTTTTTCTTTTTAAGGCAGCTTTTCTTTTGGACCCCATCCTCCTCTCTGCTGTGTACAAAGAGCTGGAACTTTTTTGAAGAATCAGGGTCAGATTCTCCGATCCTTCATTTTTTTGTGTCTTCCCTTCTCTTCCCTATGAAGGTCTGGAGTGGGCTTTGCTATGCTCCTCTTCTTTCCCCACCGCATCCACTGATTGCCCAGTGTTCAGAGCTTGCTCAGACCAGGTTTTCCTTGTAATTATACCTGGAATAATTTCACCAAGTCCAGCAGACGTGAGTATTGGATAATCTCTTCTCTACTGACATTTCCTTTCCTCCCCTATTTGACCAAGCCCCCTGTCTGTGTATGTCATCAGCACCACAGTTTTGTGAGGACCGAAGCAGAGGAAGCACAGAGCACGTTCACCTATTGCAACCCCTTCATCTCTCCAGCCTCGTTTTGCTCCTCTGTGCCTTTGCTCACACATTCCACCTTTTTTTGCAAGAACTTCCTCCAATTTGGAAGCCTTCAAGTAAATAATTTTTCCACTAGAGGGCACAAAGACAATTTTTCCTAAGTAGAAACTGATGTTAGGATTAATAAAATAATTACTAACATCTCATCAAAGGCATCTCAAACTTCAATAAATGAGCATTCAATAAATTAAGATGCAGTTCCAGCTCCCCAGATACTACACCACCACCACCAAACGTCTCTAACATGTAGAGACTGAAAATCTAAAAATCCCAAAGTGACACTACTCTAACGAGGTTTCCTCTAAAACACTGAGCACTTTATCCTGTGATTTCTCTGCTTCCCACAATTTCTCATTAGACACAGACCACAACACTAACAAAACAATGGAGACAGAAAATCCATCCTAGTATTCTCTGAGTTGAACTTACCCAAATTTAGCTTCAAGTCAATGAACTTCTTTAGGCTTTTGTTTCCTAAATCAAAAGAAGTTTTAAACCAGCAAAGATCTTCTGTTTGCAGATACTTTTAGATCATGGTAAGTCATCTCCTGACCTGTCTTGGGTAAACTAAAGAGGTTTTTTCTTACCTTTAAGGCTCTTCTACTCAAGCAAGCTCTCCCAGCTTTTAACCTTCTCTTGTAAATTTGTTACAGGTAGCATCTGTAACAATGACACACTTACAAGGAATGGTGCCCATCCATAAACCTCAACGGGAAAGCAACCAAGTCAAACATCGGGTGGGACCACAGCGACAATTTCGGAGCGTTGCATGCCTTGAGAGCACTGCGGCCCTCAGGGTTCACCAGCCTGCCCAGCCCCACCGACAGCCCCAGGCACAGCCCTACCTTGCCGAGTCCTGTGCTGCCGGCAGCCCGCTCTGTCGGGGCTGAGGCTGAGGCGATGTGCCAGCGCCCGGCAGCCCACCCGTGTGCGGGTGCCCACGCTGCCCTCCATCCCCGGCTGCCCCTCGGCGTGCCCTCACCGCTCCAGCCCGAGGGCACCGAGGTTTGCCTGACACCAGCGCCTGTGGATTCCCACTGCCTGGAACGTTTGGCTGGGACGGAGTCAGCCCCGAGACTTCTGCTAATGGAAGAAGAGAGACAATAGCGATACGCAGGTGCTTCCTCCCATTTAAAGTGTTTACTTGTGCGGCTCAACGCGGTGACGCTGTTGTGAATTAGATCTGCATGCGGCTTTACAGAGTTCAAAAGGTAGCACGTAACAAAAGGAACCCCAAAATACTGCTTATTAAATCAGAGTATTTTTTTTTCTTCCCTTTTAAAGTCTGCTTCCTCTGCCAATGCCAAGTAAGAGGGTTTTTCCAACCATACAATAACAGCAGTTTCAAATGGGAAATGATACATACTGTATCAAAACAAAACACCGATTCTAGCACAAAAGCAAGGAGTTTATCAGAGTATCTCCACCGCCTATGCAGCAGGCTCCTGTGGCACAGAAAGGAGAACTCCATCAGCCAGCAGTGAAGGCTGAGCTCAAGAACAGTGCACGTGTTCTGAGAAAAATCAAGAAGATCAAGAGGGAAAGGAGGGTATAGCTAAGCCACAACACAGAACTAAGGAAAGCATCAGTCCAAAAGAGGAACAAAGGCGTATTTGTTTTATGAGAAAAAGCAAGCAATTCAACTGTATTCCACAGTAAATCGTTTGGCTTAAGACTGAAACAGGGAAGGAAAAAAAATTAGGGAGCATCTGATTCTAATTTTGTTGTTCTAAGCTTACTTTACATGAATCAAGATGTTTACTAGAGGTACCAGGCACTCAAATCCATTCTTGGATCTTGTACATAGGGAGTATCAGATGTGCTGAATGTCTTACAGTTCCTCCTACAGTCAGACAAGGCCTAAAGGGACTCAGCACTTAACAGTAAAATAATAATAAAAACAATAACAATAATAAAAAATGTGAAGACACTTTTTCTAGTATCTAAATTAAATCCAACCTCATAGACACTGATTTATGAAAATCTCAGTCCTCCTAAAAGCACCTTTTTACTGCTTGAGAAGTTTCAGATAAATTACCACCATAACAAAGATTCTGCAACTGAAGGCTGCACCTCATTTTCAAATAAAACTACACCTCGAAATGCCAGATGTGCTGAAACCAATGGCAGACACATTCTCAATCAACCCCATTCTCTTAAGGTCAAAAGAAACAGTATTGAGTGTTTTTTTCTGAGAGCCATATTATTTTGTCCTCTCCTCACGACTGCAGCTATTTTAGATGTGCTTCCACATTGACCTTCCTTCTTGGTGGGAACAGACTGAATGGGATTTGCAGTTTGCTACTGTCTTCTGAGATCTGGTGGGATGATTACTCAGAGAACATCAGATCCAGACTCCTCCCATTCTCTGTCACTAGTGAAGATAGGAATGGCAATTCAAATCCCTCTCTCTGCTGCGCCATCACAGGCATCTGCTAGAAGGCAAGTGGCAAGTGCTACTTTCATTGATGCCAGTGGCAGAGTAAAGGTGATGCCTTAAAATTAGCAGGCTAGCAATTTTAGAGCTGCTTTCGTGCAGCTCAGCAACCCTGTGCCCAGCTTATCAGACTTCTCCTTGAAGTAACATAAGAGCATGGGCAGATGTGTGCTAAGAACAGCTGCAGCAACACATGAACTCAGCTGCTGACTAACAGTTTGGACCAAACCCGTTCTACCTGTGCTGAAACAGTCTGCCAGCATTCCCACCCCCCACATACACACTCCTCATTTGAAACAGCACTGGCAAACAGCAAGTGGGCTTCATAACCTCAAACCACCTTGTCTGTCACGCAGACAAACCTCTGCCAAGCAAAGGGTAAATGAGCATCTGTAGTTGGCTCAAAGTTATCCCAAAAAACAAAGGTGAGGTGATGTGTGCATCACATGTGTGGTCTCGGGTATGAACTCAACTCCAGGGTAAGTGCTAGGCAGTCTCTGCCCCAGATCACTCAGCATCACCATGAGCAACCCATCCTGCTCCAGCACAGCCTGCAGAGGGGACCAGGACCTTGCGAGGTGGCCAACAGAAAGACAACACCCCTGTGTCTCTTTTATTGTCATTTTTAGTCTTGCTGCACACAAGCAACCCATGTATTTTATTTTTATGGCTTTCATTCTGCTGCTGCACGCAGTTCCTGAAGGGACACACGATGCCATTTATTTAGAGGAGATCCAACTGAAAAACAATTTAATGCACATTCACTGAAGGAACATCAGAATGCAAACAGGTGAAAGTAACTTCATTTACCAGCAGTGGCTTATGGATGCTCAGAGACACTGAGATTTATTACAAACTGCCTTGGGCAGGTGGAAGGACGGTGAGAGGAGAGATGAATTCCTGGCTGTAAAGCATCATAAATGCCAAAACCCAAATGAGTCTTTACAAGATCTATTATTTGTACTCACTCTGAAGCTGCAAGGAGGTGGTGGCCAGGGGTCCAAGCCACTGCTGAGGACCCCCAACATCATCCAGGACAACAATGCAAGTACAGGGCTTGGTCCCACCAGGGCAGGAGGAGGCTGCAGGAAAGCTGCCCTCTCCCAGTGCCACTGGTGGGCACCATGTACCAGTGCACCAAGCCCTGCACAGTTCAGAGGGAGAATGGGATCAGGTGGGATAAATTGGGAAAAACATTAGGAAAGCTTTCACAAACCTCTTAGTATGTCACAAGATGACAAATAACACAAATTACAAATAATAACTACAGGAAAACACCTCTGGGGGAAAACACTTTTGCAAAATCCTGAGCTTTTTTTTTCTTGTTTTTTTTTTTGTTTGTTTGTTTAATTAATTAAAAATAGAAGAAACAATTCACCCCAGAAGTACTGCAGCCTGAAAAAGCTGTATCCTTCAAGCAGCAATGCACAGAAGTTGTAAACGAACACAGCTGGAATTGGCAAGCAGAACAAATGAAAGGTTTTCATTGTGTCAAATGAGGCTTTCGAGCGGACCAGCAGTAATGCGATGTTCAAAACTTTGTTGCATGACTTTTACGATGCCTCCCAGCAGCATGCAACAAAACATATCTGAGCTGTAATCAATTTCTTACAGCCTTATATAAACATTATAGGAATTTTGTCCTCTGTAATACTTCTTGCTCTCAAGGCTGCAATAAATAAGTCAGTTACAACCCCACTGCCACTCTCCCTCCTATCTCGCTGTCTCAAGTCACTGCTTTTATTTCTTTCAAGCTAGCAGTGTAACCACTTTCAGCTTCCACAAACACTTTAAATGTAACCTGTAGCTAAACTCCAGGCAGAATGAAGCATTTTGCATTCAAAGGGAAGGAGTGGAAAAAGGTATTTTCCCCTTTTAACCCTATTTTCCTTTCATCTACAGTCTCTCTTCAGTATCAGGGAAGGGAATTATGGTAGCAAATCTCTCAACCAACAACTCAGAGAAAATTGGCTCTGGAAAGCAGTGAACACATCAGAGGATGAGTACACTGGCCCTTGAATATACTTGTCAAGCCACCTTCTCCAGTGTCACCTCACTGCTCAAGGACAGTATTCTGGCTGGAACTTAGGGAGGCAGGAGAGGACCAGGATTGGCTGGAAGGGCACATGCCAATGAACATCCACCTTTTGAAGGCAGAGATCTTCTAGGAGATGAGTGCCTCACTTCAGCCTATCTTCAGGCCCTGCCCAAAGCACCTCACACAGCACAACCAAGCATAACTCCCATGCTGGGTCCTGAGCTGTAGGGACATTTGAGAGGGAAATTGCATGGGCACACTTCAGGGTCAGGCAAAACCTGATGGTTTCATAGGCATTCAGAGAGCTCTAACAGAGCTCTGTATCACTCAGGCACTGCTGTCTTGCTTCAAGGCACACGCTTCATTTTGTCTATGAAGAATGGCCATAGGCTGTCAGACGCCATGTCCACCCATTCCATAGTTCCATCTCAAGGAATAGCAGCAGTAAATGCCCCAGGAGGAATCCCCGAGGAGGACAAGGGCATGGCAGTACTTCCCAAAGAGTACTCCACCTGGCAAAGGCTGTGCCTCAAGGACCACCTGAGCCAGAAACATTCTCTCTGTATAGCCCTGGTTTGGATTCTCCAGATCATTCTCTCCCTCTGTTTCATGCAGTGAATTACAAATTCACCCCAACACTACGATAAAGCATCAGGGAGTTAGGGGGTGGAGAGAGAAAAGACACCTGAGCCAGTTTCAAAGGTTTTGCATCCTTTGAACACTTCACTCATACATAATTGAACGGGCTGTATGTTTGCACTACAAGAAAGTAGATTTTATTTTTTTTTCCTACTACCAGACCCATCACGTGAGGGATGCTGCCATACGATAGCCTCGGGGGAGGTCTGCAAACTTGGACAATTTACTGAGAAGCAAAGTAAACTACTACTGACAGCAAGTGGACCAGAGCCCGGATCCCTGAGAGGTTCTGACAATGGGAGGACCCAGAAAAAATAAGCCAGCCTTGACCCGGCATCAGGGGAGGCCGAGAGGAGCACATGCATGTATTTTATTTCACAGTAACCTCTGTTTGACCAGTTATGCAAATAAATCTCTGCTTGTCCCAAGTACACTTCTAAAGACTGAGGGAGAATTTGAAAGACTTCACAATAGAGCCAGACTTGTCGGTCACTGCGTTGTGACTGAACTTCTCAAGAAATGAAATATATAAGCTGGCAGGAATGGCATATACAGCCCATAAAACAAGGGAAGTTGCATCCAAAAGAAAGGAATCCAAGCTTTGAAGAGGAAAAAAAGAAAAAGGTACTTAAGAATTTGACACGTGATCAGGATCACTTCAGCTCCTTGCAGGCAGAGAAGCAGGATTTGGTCTCTGCAGAATACATCCCAAGGCAGTGAGAGACATGGGACCAATGTGCCACTACAGTCCCAGCACTGATCCATAGGACCCAGACATACTTGCTGCTGCAGGGAGTATGGCAGGGACCTGGGGCCTTTTTGGGTAGGGAAAGTTCCATGTACACAGGGTATTTTGCTGATAAAAAGAACAAACCAAGATGTGTATATGACACACAGGCTGCCCTCAGTGCAGGAGGGACCTGGCACCTCTTGTGTTCCGCCAGCACACGTGCTGCAGTGCTGGCCACATCCCTGTACTGCTCCCCTGAGACCAGAGGGTCCCCAGGGCAGGGACCACACCATCACCAAGGGATTTACACTGTCCCTCATGCTGCATTCTCCCAAGGCTCCATTGCTGAGGCTGTTCAGAGACTGCTGGCACAGCTGGCACACTTAAACCCAAATTCAGCTTCCCCTTGCTCGAATCAGTGTCACTCAGACATTCACCTACCACCAAACCTTGCAGCACCAGCTCAGCTTAACTGTGCCAGTACTCCAGTGAGCTTGATGTGAACCCTCCCATTTTCTAACTGTTCTGGTTACACAGCTGCTTTCTTCCAGCATGGCAACACTTCAGAACATCAGCATGAAGCCTCCCGAGATTAATACAGTAACTGCATATGGGCTTGTGAAGGGGTGTAACTCCGCTGAGGGCAGGAGTGGAAGCCAAAACCCTGAACTCTTCTTACACACACCAACTTCACCAAGCCATCCTCTGCAGCTGGGAACAGCAACTGTCCTACATCCTCTGCAACACCGAGGCAGACTGTGTACAGCTGACCCTGAGCAGCACAGATGATCCAGCCCAAGGCACGCTGCTCCTTGGAGCTGGTCGGGAGAAACGCAGCACAAGTCAAGTGAAAAATAAGAAAACTTTCATTCTGCTTAACACGTTCCCACTTGGAGGCTCACCCACCCCTACCGCCTCTCCTGCATGCCCTGCCCGTGGCAGATGCTGCCCACTGAGATGGCCAAGGCTTGACCCGAGCTTCCCATGAGGAAGGTTCAGCTCAGGCCTCTGCAGCACGAGAAGCTGCAAACCAGCAATGCAGAGGAGAGGGAGTCACTGCTTCAGTGCACTGATCCATACAGACAGCGAGAGGCAGGGGAAGGGGGAGGGAAAAAAATGCACTAAAAATTCTTTTGACAGGGTGAAAAATGAAAGCAAAGTGAAACACAGCTCAATCTGTCAAAACAAAATCACAGCAAGCCCACTGAAAAGAAAAAACCACACAGCTCAACTCGCATTTTCTAGGAGGCAATAACTGGTACATTTGTTTTCCTGCAGATAAGCGGGTGAGTTAAGTTTGCCAGACAACACTGAACAGATTTGAAAGGTAATCACAGCAGAAGCACAAACGATCAAATTTGCCAGGGACACTGAGGACTTGCTCACTTCCACCTTGCCATTGAACAGACTCTCAAAGATGCTTTTACAGTCGTGCTGCTGAGCCGAGGGATGGACTCCGAAGTGCCTGATCAAGACAAGATTTGCCTTGTCCCTCTGAGCTCATCATTCAAGGAGGAGGAAAGATGATGCTCTTAGTAGCAAACAAGTCACACACTGGCATAGCAAAAGGTCCCATACAGTGAATTTTGGATCAGGATGGAAAAGGCCAACATAATATTCAGGCTACAGAGAACCCACTAACCTGGTAAGAGAGTCCTAACAACATTACCCAGAGGGTATTTTGAATGGTGAGACAATCTGTAATTAGCTTAGATGGGCCAACCTAATTATTCATGGCCTGAGGAAGCATTTCCCAGTGCAAGAGATGTACAAGATATATATTTATAGTTCTTTCCTGATAAGCTCATTAAAGGCTTCCGAGATGAATGACCACAGCATTTGACTGTTTTCTTATAACCTGGAGATGCAAACAGTAATGAGCGAGAGAGCCAGGAGAACAAAGGCAGGGGCTGCACAGGGCTCTACCTGAGGGGAAAAAACACACACTAAACAAAAACCCACAAAAAAACCCCAAACACAGACTTCTGCTACACTACATTGTGAACCTGCCATTTTTATCTTCATTTTGAAACGGGCAATTATATGCATGTCCATTTCCTATAAATGTGTGAACAAGCATTTCCATAAAACCCATTTTAACAAGGCCCCGAGCATTACAAATAGGAAATAATATGGTGGAAACAGTTAATATAGATGTGTAACACCCCATATATATTCAGAACTGCATTTGCACATTAAAAACTTAAAACCAGTCTTCCAAATAAATCAGCATTATAAAAAATTCTAATTTCCCAGTGTTTCCATTCCAGCAGACCTTTGCCTACTCAGATCTTTATTAGCCAGAACTGGGTTGCAGGTGCACACAGAAATCAAACTGGGATCTGGCACAAGATAGATGGTAAGGAAAACATTTCTTTTTAAAGTTTCCTTTCTCTGTTTCTCATTTACTTTTTTTTTCAGGGCATCTTCTACATGTCTAAAAGTCTCCCCAGCAAACTCAGCTTTTCCAATTGCAGCTGCAGTGTTTTAACCTCTCCTGTTTACCCCCCTATTGGTAGTCTATTTTTGCAAAAGCTGAAATCCTACTACTTCTGTTACAGAAATTCTCCACCTTCTCCCTGGAGGTTTCCCCTTTCATTAGACATTAACTCTTCCCTGTTATACATCAACCTTCTCATAGGGAAGTGCTTGGTATAAGGCATCATATTCCCACAAAACCCTTGCACGAAGCCAAGAGTATTAAGCCACCCCACATCTCAATTTTGGTGTCACATTATTTGTGCTTTTATTATTTATATTTTTTATTATTTTATTATATTTTATTTATATTGTTTATTATTTATTTATTATTTTTCCACATAAACTTAATCCTGAAAAAACAGTACTCAAAACTGAGAAAGAAAAACTGAAAATAAAACTCCTTAATAAATACTCCAAAAATTTCCTCATCCTTTTGTATAACATAACTGGAAATTATGTGCTGTTTAACAGGGTAACATCTGGGAACTGCCAGCAGTAAATGCCATGACAAACCCTGTTTCCTGCCTTAGCTGTGGCCAGCAGAAGACAAAACACCCTCGAAATTAGTCACCTCCAATCTTCACTATCACTAAAAACCTTAACAAATACTGACACCTCCCACCCCAGAAAAGCATTTAGAGAAACATATGGTTTTTTAATTAAAAACCAGAACAATATTACTCAAACCTGTCTCCTTGTCAGCCCAAGGAAGAACAGTACAACACCCAGCTGTCTGACAGGTCTTTGGGAATTGCAGACCCCACTTTGGGGCTCAGACCCCTTCCCAAGGAGCCCCTCAAGCTTCTCCTTTGACCCCTCTGAGCCCTCCAGCTCTGCACATCACCCCCAAGGAGGACTGAGAACTAGGAATCTTCCTTCTCTGGAATGCACAGCCATGCTGTGGCAAACGAGCTCTCCTCTATTTCATGCCTTGGCTTCAAAAGATTTTGTTTCCTCTGCTGACCGCCTTCCTCCTGCCATTCTGCTCATGCCTGGTCTCAGCTCCATTGCTCCATTAACTCCCTGTTTTACCGGAGATATCCCACATGTCCTGTTCGTCATCGCCTCTGCATCCAGGAGCACAGGCAGCCCCTCTTTGACTCCTCCACTCTCAAGAGAGCTGCCCGTTACACAGGGCTTGGGAGCAAAAATGTAATTATAGAAAATGTATTTAGGAAGAGCAGATTACCAAAACAGGAACAGTGGGAGAGATGAAAGCGGGTTTGTGCTGCCAAGAGTGTGCAGCAGTGGCTGAGTGTCCAGAGGCCAAGCAGGGATGGTACCCTCGCCTGACCAAGAGCTGTCTGCTTTCTGTTGGATGGTTGAAACCATCCACCACAAACTGCATTTTGGATGCAGAACTCTCCCCTGCACGTGGCCAGCCAGTGGCACACCCACCACCTCAAAGCAGCTGAGGCAGTTTCAGCTGTAACCCAGCTGAACCCTCAAAGCCCATCTCCAGCATTCAAAGTGGCATTTTCCCGTGCCTTTAATGGCCCAAGCAGTGACCATCTCTGCTCCTGAGAGGCTGGACTCATCCCTGCCCTGGGAGGCAGGAATGGGCAGAGAGCTGCTCATCCAACATGGATCCAACCTGATCCTGACTGTCCATGTGGCAGCAGATACTAAACTGGCACCTCGGTAGCCCTTTCTGAGATACCAGAAAGTGGATTGTCCCAAATGCTCAGCAGGTGGTTTCAGGCCACCCAGGCCGAGCAGCTGGGATGAAGTGTGGGTATGAGGCACATCAGCAGAGGCGAAACATGGAGCATTTCAGCTTCCAAGGCCGCAGCTTTATCATCTCACACAGAACTCAAGCACTTACTGACACGCGTACACAGTGATGGATACCAAATTGCAACAAGAGTAATGGGGCAGCAAGGGGAAAAACGGCAAATTAACAAAATAAAGCTGATTCTGATGGCATGAAATTCTTGTCACTCCTAGATTAGCCTGTACTCCATTTATCATCCACACTGGGTTTTGGTTTTGTTTCCCTTAATTCTAGGGAGGTCTTTTCAGAAACGTGGCGTTACTTCACTCTCTAGGAAAAAAACCTTCATCTGCACTGCATATTTTTAAGATTAACAATCCAAGGTCAACCTCTTGAAAGGAGTTGTAGTGGCGAAACATTTTTCCAAACCATATTTCAGTAAAGGAGGAATTTCATGTTGACTTGGGATACTTGGTTTTAACTTTGGTAGGTTCTGCGGCTTTTTCTGGCTTCTTAAACAACATCAACCAATTAGGACTCCAAGGCCTGATTAAATCAATACCAAAAAGACAAAGATCAAGGAATATAGAAAAAAAAAAATGATCTCAGGATGGACAGAAAAATTCTATAAACACTGTTCTATTTTTGTTCTGCCAAAAAGAAGAAAGAAAGCCAAAGCCAGTGCCTAACAACAGTACACTGTACCTGAGTGGAACTACTGAGAGAGGACTGAATTAGTGACAAGGGCCTTTGCTTGGCCAAGATACCCCTTCACTGGGGCAGAAGGACCTCCTAGTCATGGGAGGCAATTAAGGATGGCTGGAATAACCTCTTCTGGCTCCATCAGCGTGTGTAGATGAGGGCAATTACACAAGCAGAGATGATTTTGCGAATGAGAGGATTAAAGGAACCCTCAGCCTGCCCGTGTGTGCTCCCACTACTCCAGGTGGCTTTGATGGAAGAGATCATGCTACATCAGAGATCCAGCTACATCAGCCCATTTGCTGGAAGGAAGGCAGGGTCTAGCAAAGGTGGGCACACAAGGAAAAGAAAAAGGGAGAGGGGAAAAAATTTCCTGGGATATGCAGAGAAACCTGTTCTTCCTCATGCCAGCAAATAGGTCCAAACCATACCCTTGAGACCTAAAAATCCAGAAATCCATCTCAAACCCGTGGCTTTTATTTACACTGTGCTAAAGAAACCTGGCAGAACAAATTCCCGCAGAAACTGCTGATGTCTGCAAGCTCCAAGGACGGGTAAAGGAACTTTTACATGACGAGTTTTAAAGTGTAAGAGCCACAGAAGAGGGCTGTTTGTTTTTAAAACCCGTTCCCAGGCTGAAACCCTCGATTCCAGAGTGAGACTAATGTATACAGAGGTGTTTACAAGCCTCTCCAATGAGGATTTTATAAACGGAAGAGCCGAGACAAGCTGAACTGCAGCCTTGAGAGTTATGAGCGTGATACCCCACTCTTCCTGTCTCCAGAGGTGACCCATCTCTTACATGTCATTTCAGCCTCGCACACAAGCGTTAATTTGGGAATGATGACTCACAATTCCTGTTTTCCAGAACATTCAAACCAATACCACAAGGAAACCTGTTGTGTTTTCTCCCCCCATAGGCTGAGTGGCTGTGTAAGTACAGGAAAGGCAGGAAGAAGTAAAACATTGAGCAAAAAAAAAATGGATAAACAGTTCTGTTAACCTTTCCTGAGCCTTCACAAGTGATGTGCTGCAGAAGGTGCCCCCTGCCCAGGTCACAGGGCGTGCAGAGGCTTTGCCTCAAAAGGCCAAGGGCTGGTTGAAAATGCTGATGACGCCTGGTTAATCTGGAGCAAACTGAGGACAAACAGGCCCAAACACTCTAACATCCCAGATGCACCATCACACACTCAGCTCCTTCCAAGAGTTGCACCATGCTGCCTGGCTGCCACGGGCTCAAGGGAAGAATACTCTTAAGTTTTCACTAGTTCCAAAAACCAAGTACATAAAACCGCCTTGCTCCACTAACACTGAAACTTTACATATGGGGGAAAAAAAGGAGAAAACAACAAAAGGGAGATGATCACTTAAATAGACTGGGGGCACATTGGCATGCCTATTTGCAGTGGAATAAAAGCTCTCCCCAGTGAGCCCCAGCCTCCAGAATGGTTCCAAGGAGCACATTGCTGCAGCAGAAGCAAAGACCTGCTGCAAATACCAAAAACTCCTGACAGCTCCCCAGGTTGTCATTTGCAGGAGGCCTGTTTTGGCTTCAGTGCTGCCTGCACACTCCTGCCAAGGCTGAAAGGTCTGCAAACACTCTCTCTACCTAAACAGCGCAGAAGCAACGGGGCTCTGCAGGTGGAAACCCATCCAGCAGGTCCATGCAGGTGCCTGGATATGAAGCCTTGGTCCATCACTGCCAGGACCAGGATGCTCTTAAAGAATACTACAAAAATGCAGGTTATGCAAGATCTGTAGTGGAGACAAGCTGAAGGCTCCCAGATAAGGTGGAACCACATCCCACCCCGGTTTGTACGGACACAAAAGGCCACCTTCCCCAGGCCCCAGGGATCTGACAGCCCTGAGTCCTGCAGGTGTAACCTTGGTGAATTAATCCCAGAGGATGTATTTGCCTCAGTAAACAAACAAAGGTTGTTAAGTGATAAAATTACCCATTGCCTACTCCCATCAAGCTGCAGCCAGCCTGCACTGCTGGCAGAGAAGAAATCAGGCAAACATTCAAGGCACCTTCAAGACCCCTCATCAGCTGCTTTTCCTTTCTGAGGAGCGTCACCTTAGGAGCCTATAATTCCAACCAAAAGTGACATTACTTCATTTCCTCTGGAAAACAACAGCTCTATGAGCCCCTCCTTCCCCTGCCTTGCACTCTCATGAGCAAAGCACTCGGATCTCCAGGAAGGGGGTAAGGTCAGGAGCAAATGCCTGAATTGCTCCCAGATTAGCAGGCCAGAGGGAGTCGTTCCAACAGAAAGCATTTACAATATTCTTGGTATTAAACGCTTTTGGCCAAGATGAAATTTGTTAAAGTGCGCTTTTGTTTTTTTCAAAGCTCTGAAGTAATTTCTTTCCCCAAAGCTGCCTCCAAAGGCTGAATCTGTGGGAAAAGGGAGATTTCACACACACAGAAACCAGCACAGATAAATAATAAACTCAGTCAATTGCTAAGATGTTGGAGCCTGATCTATTATTTTCCACAGAAGCAAAGCACCCACATTAGAAAGGTAAATTGTTGCACCTAAACTGATGGTTGTGTCACCCTAATTTCCTGAGATTAATCCTGTTTCAGTCAAACCCTTCTCTAAATACAAATAAGGAAACTAAACATACAATCAAGCAAACATCTAAAAAACCCTGGACAATTTGGCTGGACAAGAGCTTTATGAGGAGCAGCTGGTTTATCCCCAACATTTCTGAATTATTTTATTAGGATCCAAGAGCTCTTAGACAAGGCTGACAAGACCCCATTAAATCACTGAATATTTAACAGTCCCATTTATTACATTCTGCCCTTCCCCCTCTTTCCAACACAAATCAATTTTTTTTAATTTTTTTTTATTTTATTTCCCAACATCCCTGATTCTCCATACAACGAATTTCTAGAACAATATTGGATGGGGAGCACCTCATCTATTAAAATGCCATCCGTATCAGCTCTGTAGGTGATGACTTCAGAGAGGAAATAACATTGCTGCTCTTTTTCTCCCTCCCTCTACAGCTTCACATTTTCTTGCAAGGAAAAGGACACTGTGCTCTCAGACCGGAACTGATAAAAACCACTATGGAGCAAAGAAAGGCCTAAAAGCTGAATGAACCAGTTTTAACTCCTGCAGAAAAATATTGTTTTCTAAAACCAAGTCTGAAGTAAACAGTACCTGGGGAAGATACTGGATGAAGGAAAAAAATATCACAGTTTTGGGGATTTTTATCAGTGCCAGCTGGAATCCAACCCACTTTTATCCACCAAGTTTTATAATCTAATGAATCAAAATACTCCAAAGAAAACATAGTCAAAAAGCATGTTTAAACCACAGGAAAGCCTGTCTTGACAACATTTCCAATCTTTTTAAATGAAGTAAGAGCCATCAAGTCTTGGACAACTGCTGAGAGGGAAGTGTGGGAGAATTCAGGACATCCACAGGCTGCCTGATAGTCCTTGGCTGAAAACACCCAGAAATATTCCCAGTGCAGTGATTTCACGCAGAAGCACAGCAGTATGATGACTGATGGCCACATAAACCCCATAAAGACAAAGGTATTTTAAATATTTCAGATTATTATTCTTTAAAACAGTTCAGCAGAGTTTCCCACACATCAGTACTCAGGACAGATATCCCCCTGCACTCCTGCAGTTCCTATTTATGTCTTTTTGGCAAGGTGGAAACCATGGACCTGGGAAAAACAAACACAGATGGGTAACAACCACAGAATCATAAAAAGACGTGGGTAGGAAGGGACCTTAAAGATCATCTAGTTCCAACAAGTGACCAAACAATGAGCCTCGGGATTTAAACAGCACCCAGAACAGAGCTGCACACAGCTCCAGAAACAGTGGAGAATGGAAGGAGGAATCTCTCTTTTATGTATCCCTTCTCTTCTACAAACCTTTGATGCTTTGATGCTCCACGCTAATCACTGCTGGCACTGAGAGCATCCTGGCTGGACCAGACCAGGCATAGGACACTGGGTGGAGCAGCGACAGCAACGCCTCCTGATGTGCTCCAGAGAAGCCTTCTTATTCCTAAATCCAAGCTTAATATTGATTTATATCCTGAAGCATGAAGCCATATCCCATCCAATACTCTTAATTTCAAAGGGCTGTGTTTTGTTTTCAGTGGCTTTTTGCCTTAATCTCAGTTGCTCCAACAGTTCGTGTATATTTAATTACTGGCGTCGTCTCAGACACTGAATTTTGGCCCTCGGTAATACCCTGTGGCAAGGAGCTCTGTGAATTAACAAGGGGGAAACCATTCCCTGTTTCCTTTGGAGTGCAGTGCTAAAGCTGCATAGCTGAATTCCCAGGGGCCAGGAAATGAAAACATTAAGTATTCTAATAACATCACTAAAGAAATCATGTTTTACATATATGTCATTCCAATGAAATATTTTTCCTGTTTAATCATTTAGTGTTAATGCAACTCATGCTGGTGTCAAAGGTTCACGCACAAAAACAGAGAAAGGAAGGATTTCACTCGGGAATCCCACACAGGATATAACACAACCAGGCAACCACTGCTGCAGACACTCGAATTTCACATTTTCTAAATATGTTGATTCTAACTAGACACACTTAATGGCAGAGTAATTATATAAATTACCTGGAATACATAACACTGCATTTATACATAATAAATGAACTGTTGCAGAGGAAACGCCAAGGAAATATCATAACCATTTTTATTAATTCTCATTCTTTAAAATAAAAAAATCAAAGGCCATGTAACTGTAGCAAAAGGATGAGTAAAATCACATTCTGTAAGAAGTTTCTTGCCACAGACCTTTGCCTAAATCTGTCCAATTAAGACATTTCCAGGAGGTTGAGGACTGCAAACCAACAGGTACATCTCTCCTAGAACTGTCACACCAAAAATTCAACTTCCCCATTCTGAGATGTAGCAAAGTCCTGGGCAGCCTTAGCTGAAGCTGCCAGATGAGCATGGCCATAAGTACGCAATGTTACAAAAAGTGAAGGGGAAAAGGAAATTTCCCATTTAAGAGCTGTCACATAAGATGAAACAACCCCCTCAAGTTTAATTTAATTCGCTCTCCCGACACAAGCCAAGGACAGATGCAGCACGGCTGAGACGGTCTGGCAGGGGCAGATAGTTAGTCCAAAGCTGTGAGAGTTTATACAAACATGTTAGAATAAGATTTCACAACCATGACACAGATGCACAGGCAGTACTCAAGCAGATGCTGGTGTGCCAGTCTTGCATTTCTGTGTCTTTTTAGGAGAGGGATAGAGTAAAGGGCAATGAATGTGGACATGAATTGCAGTGTCTTGGAAAAAGGTGAGAGCTATTCTCACCTCCTGGCATTTTTGCCCAGACCACCAGACAGACACATCCCATCTTCCTCTGCACCATCTTGCTCCAGACACCTCACACAAGTTCCATTTTTTACATTTTTGCATTATTCCTATAGAAAAACTGCTCCAATTTTCCGACAGGCACTTTGCAGCTGCTCCCAAGGCACCCATAGCAGGCCCCTGCCTCGATCTGTTTGGGAACAGGCTTCGTGCCTGGGCCAAGCATCCTCCATAACAGAGAGATTTGGAGTGACCGGTGTTACTGGGGCTCCCTTGCACAAAAGCTGTTTGTATTTTATATTTACTTGACAGTAAAATACCAAGTATTGTTGAGTTTCTGCCAGAACACTGGAAGAGAGCACTTTGCTGGAGTAAAAGCTACCCTGAATATGCAACTGAGATGAGGTCCCCATGCCATGTAGCACCACAGCACTCCCTCAACCCATTCCTGCCAGTGAGATTTTGAAAGCTATTGGAATCAAAATGATGCATCCAACTTTTTTTTTTTTTTTAATGAAATAGGAAAAAAAAAACCCATAAGGCCAGCAAACCACTTATGGAAAAGCACAGACTTGACATACATACATATATTCAAGAAAAATCAAACTATGGGCTTCGACGGCAGCCAGAAGAACAAAGTACCTGACCTCAGTCTTCAGAGACAAAGAAATTCAGAAATAACACTGACTCTCCTATTACTCATCCCTACCACTCTGGATTCCTACAATCCATGCACGCCACCCAAAATTAAAGAGACCCCCAGAAAAATGTTCAACTCAAAGGGATATGTTAAAAACCAGCCCAAGGCAAGTTATGTGGTTGAAATGAAACGCACAGCATCCATCAAAAGTGTTGTACCTGCCATTCTTGAATTGCAATGGTCATTTTCATCTGCTTATAATTTACAAATTAGCACTAGCTACAAGGCCAGCCAACAAGTTCTGAGTAAACCTCGTAAGTCAATTAAATACTACTCTGATACGGAGTCATGGATCATCCAGTGCCCAAAAGGTGGAACTGCTGGTTTTAGTCAAAGGCAGCAATCTGGTAGTAAATATATCATTGTGTCCTGGCCAACAACTGACTGGTGTCATTAGAAAGTACATGTTCCACCAATTACAAAATTAATTATAAAGTCATGTAAGGTCACTCAGTTGGAAAATAACTATTTCAGTTCACATTAAATGAGAGACAGTGCCCCACCTTCATCAGTGTGGAAACTGCAATGGATTGCTTGGGACTTACCCAGCTATCTCCAACACTGGCAGGTGCCCAACACCTAACCCAACTCCTCAGGGGTGAGATAGATGAATACAACCTTGTGAGAATACAGTTTGGCAACAAGGAAAATGCAGCAGGCGAAGATGGATGGCATAGGAAAAAAATGCAGCGCCAGTGAGCAGTTCCTGCAGCAAAATTTTTAATTTACCTACAGTCAAATACAATTTCAAATATAACAAACATGATGCTGTGAGAGTCCCCGAGCTGCGGAAGGACTGATAATACCAACACTTGCTCTGAGCCAGGACCATGTGTGCTGATGGCATAGCTGTTCAAATAAAACCTCTGGAGACTGCTGCTCATGGAAGCTCTGCCAGAAGACCATCACCTACCTATTTGGGAACAGGCTGGTTGAGTGCTTTTCTTTTCTAATGAGTTTTGGTAAATGCACAACAAAAACCTTTGGTGAACTGTTGTGGCGTAATGATGTTATAACTTCAGAAAATCAGCACTACATATTTCTGGGGTAAGATACCCAAATGTCTCTACACAAAAAGGATTTTGCACCTTCTCTCTGGTCACTTAGGAGCTGAGATACCACAGTGCCCTCAGGTCAACAAGCCATTTGTATAGGATTCATTTGTGTAGGGTTCAGTTGTACTGACACACCAGAAAATTAGGAAGACAACAGAGATTTCAGTGGGTAAACTTACACACATCCCATTCTATCTTCCAAACAGTAATTAGCCCTCTCCAAACCAAAGCCTGTTGCCATTTACAAGTAGGCAACCTGTCTTCTCCTCCAGATTTACCAGGAATGCGTTGAGGAGCTGCCCAACTCCCATATGATTACCTAGTTTTCCCTAAGTGATGGGTGCTGTCCTTGAGGCAGCCCTCCACACCTTCTAAATTGCCTCTGCAACATGAAAGGACAAACCTCCATCTTCCTTCTACAGTCTGTGCTTACAAAAAACATTGCACATTGACAAGCACGCACATTAGTTTTAAAGGCTGTAATGAGGAAACTGTATAAAACAAAAAATTCCAAATCCAAACCCCAGATACTCATCCCCCCTCCTTCCCCATGAAACACCTGCAGCCCTGACACACAGTTTATTATATTTGGAGCAAACCTACACATTAAACCTCCTTTTATTGCTTTGGGGACTTGCATCACAGTTCCTTTCAGTTTGACAAATATTTTCTCATACAGCACGACACAACAAAGTTGGCTCCCAAGGAACAGGACAGAGATCTCATATATATGTCTGTGTATGTGTGTGTGTGTGTATAAAAACAAATAATACCCACACATTTCCATAGCATACATGCTGACACTCCCTTATCAATGCAAACAGCCCTGCCCTGCCGTTCCCTGAGGCTACGTGATGTTAGGAACAGGGTGAGATGTGGATGTGAGGAGCCTCACACCCAGACCACCTTGTCACACAGGTATATATCCTTCACTACTGCAAACCCCAGGCATTTTCCACGTTAATCCTTGAATCTCTGCTTTGACCTGGCTCTGGTATGGCTGGGCCATTGATAATTGCCAGATACACCATCTGCTGCTCAAATGCCAATCGGCCCCACTTCAGAGAAGAGTCATCTTCTTGCAGATAGGGGGGATCACTTTGCACCTCACAGCACAACAGGTTTAAACCACAAAAACCATAAAAATAAATAATTGTTACACAAACCCCCCTATTTAAAAGCTACAAGAGATGATAAAACATTTCCCCTTTAGGACAAGCAGAAATGGCCTCAGGGGAGGTTCAGGTTGGATATTACGAAAAATTTCTTCACTGGTGGTGAAGTGGTCGAGCATTGTAACAGGCTGCCCACGGAAGTGGTGGAGCCACCATCACTGGAAGTGTTCAAAAAATGAGAAGACATGGCAATCCATGATATGACTTAGTGGGCATGGCAGTATTCATCCAAAGGTTGGCTTTGATGATCTTGGAGGAGAGTTTTCCATCCCTAATGATTCTGTGATTCCAAAGCAACTTTGCTTGCTTTACAGTGGCTAACACACATATACACCCCTCCTGCACACTTACACAATTACACTAGTTAAATCAAACAAGTCTGAGGTGCTTCTCCAAGCCATGACAAAGCCCAAAGGCTCTCGGGCCCCAGGCAGCCTTAGAGGCAGCGTTATCATTTTTGCACAGTTGCAGGGAGCTCTGTTTATATAAACCCCCTCATTGTTCTGCTGCAAAGTGCATGGAAGGGAGTTATCTCTGGTATCTGGCTCTGTCCTTGAGACACGGCGAGCCCACCCCTCCCACTTCACCTCACGGCACAGCTTTCCCACTCCAGGCAAGACTGGGGATGGCTCAACTCCACCAGAGGCCCTGGGAGCAGCGTTTTAACTCAGATTTTAACTCAGTGCTTGCTTCTGAGTTGCTGACACTGCAGGGAACTGGCAGAAATCAAATTATCCTTCTGTGCAGCACAGCTCTGCAAGGGCTGCTCCCCGCTTCAGGCACCCGGTGGATCCACACCAAAGGGCAAGGTAGAGACCAGAGCCAGCAGATTGGACTGGTACAGGAGACGATGCTTTAACAGCCTACACTGCCATATCGGTACTTTTGGGGTTTTCTGGGGGTTTTTTGTAGCCCTGAACTCTCAACCCAACCCCCCTCTAGCAGGAGTCAGAGACTTAGGGATGACAGCTGCTCTCACATTACCTGGGGTCATGCACATCCCCACGCTCCAGAGCTCAGAGACACAGGTGACCAGAAGCAGCAGCAGACTTAATTTTCAAAATCTCACATGAACATAGGCCAAGACACCCACAGTCACAAGCCATCTCGTATCAGCTAAAAGCAATTTGCCTTTTTTTTCATTGCTTTTAACGGGTTTGAGGGTTTTGTTTGTTTATTTGTTTTTAAACAAGTAACTTGTTATCTATTTTCCATTCTCATTCGTCTTTCACAGGTTTGCCTTTGCTTATGGAAATTACATTTCATTTGTACTTTTTTATGAAGTTTTAAATTTAAAGCTCTTTCACATCTTTAATCAACTGTCTGTATTAATTTCCTCTTCAATTTAGATAAAGTTTACTTGCATCAGTGTCTCAAGCTATATTCCTGCTCATTGAATAAGGCCCAAACATACTCATTTCCTCCTGATGGATTATTTTCATTAGATTCAACTCCTTTTGAAGTGTATGTCTTCTCTGGATGCTTTCCATGTCTTTTGGAGTTTCACCTTTTGAATTGGCTTGCCAGGGCTCTGCTCTGCATTCCTCACCGGCCCAGCTCCCTGCAAGAGCACACAGGAGTGCTCGGAGGATCTTCCTATCAACTAATGTTCAGTTTAGCAAAACCTACTGGTTTGTCTGGTTTTGCTGCTGTATCTCTAGCTCCAATCTAAACTGGTTTAGATGGTTAACAAAACATTAAAGACCAAATAAATGAAAGTATTTAAATCCAGAGTTATGCGAAGACATTCTTTACTTTCAAGACTGCCTACCACAAACTGTGGGCTTTTCAAACCTCTGATGAGAGCCTGTCTCAAAAAGAGGCTTTAAACACAGGCAGCCCCAGTGCTTGGCAGGCTCATGTGCAGTTTTCAATCCCAACTATTTGCAGCCTTCAGAAGAGCCACCCAGCAATGGCCATGGAAACAGCCATGGGGTGCCCAGCAGCTTTTGAAAAAGATGTGCATTTAGTTCCTTATTTGTCATTAATTTCCAAAGGCATTCTGAAACACTTACACAGCACAGCTTTCACTGGAAGGCTTTCTAGCAAAGTTCTGATGTTAGAAAGCACTTCACAAGTAAGTCCAAGGGTTTGCTCACAAACTTCCTAGGGAAAAAAAAACAAGCAAACCACAGCCACCACTCCAAGGAACTGCATTTGTGAGGAGAGATGGAAATAAAGTGGGGTGAGGGGAGGAAGATCCTTGCCCTGCCTGACATTTTGTGGTCATGGTGTAACCAGCCAGAGAATTCCCATGAGAAAAGTCTACAAAGAAATAGAGGCTGGCCAACCCTGTATTTAAAAATTTCCTAATGTATGGTTGCTACATTTCGCCTAGACAGTACATGAACACCACAGCGATTTGTAAGATTAAAACCAATTGAGATATCCCAGTGTGGTGCTGCTTAAATCATCAAGCTTCCAGTGGGTAGGTATTCAAACACTTTTTGCAAACCTTTGTCTTTTCTTCTCACTAACAACCACAGATCCAAGATCCCCTATTCTTCAATCATTTTTAAATTCCTAACTGCCTGCACCTCCTAAACCCCTAAGTAAATGTTGTCTTTTGATGAGTCCATCTGCATGAAACAGCAACATGTTTTGTTGGTGTGTGATGTTCTTGGTCAACGCAAGGGCAGGGAAAGAACAGACCAAAGCAATTTCTGAGCCCTCAGTTAAGAAGTACAAGTAATTTCAGCTGACAAACATTAGTATACTAAACTTCACCATTTCCTGTTCAGTTAAATTACTCAAAGCCACTATCATTTTGCACACCTTTGAAGCACTGGATACAATTCTGGGTACTTTTGGTGTGACAGATCAAGGTACCAAAAATCAAAAAAAAACCTGCTTAGATTAAATTAAATCTGAGGGTACAGACTCTGCTCCCATGGTTTTTCCATACTGCATTTTCCTCAGTTACAACTCAGCTTGGGTTTTAGCCATTATCATATTGCTACAATGAAAATATTAACTTTCCCACTAACCACAAGTAAATACATTTTACCAGTTCAAAACAGTGAATCTGAGACACAAATCACTTCAGCCCTTCCAGCCTGGTAGAGTCATTCAGTCTCAGCAACAAAAGGTTTCAATCAGATAGCCAAAACTTTTGTCCATCAGATTTAGATTTGTCCTGAAATGCAAGACAGACTTTCCTTCCTCCCCCCTTTGCAGAGCCAAAAAGCACAGAAACTGAGAAAATTAAAACCTGCTGCATTATTCTGCAAAATGCTACAAAATGTAATAAAAAGCCAAATGTCTCTTTGCCCTCCCTTCCTCATCAAGTTGAATTATTTTCTTAAACAGTCATGTAGTTGCAACTCTGCCTGACTCTCCAAAAGCTAAACAATTATGCCACAATAGGGGTATTTTGTTCACTCAGAAAAAAAAATCATCTAATGAAAAACTATGTTGGTGGTTGAATCCGTTTCCTTTAGGAGGAGTTGGCTGTAATCTCAGTGGGACTTGTGGTTTCGGCTATTCATACTGCTCATAGCAGTTTCTGTTTTTTCTCAAAGCAATGTAACCCAGCAACACAGAGAAAAGCTGTGATTAACTTCTTCTGAGATACAAGATGTCACGGCAATGCAAGTCACCTCTCCACCGAAGAGGATCATAAATCTCTATCGCTCTGTCTGTCTTGCACAGCCGTCTCACATCTCAGGCTGAGTCTAAAGGGAAAGTCAGAAATGACTGAAATTTTCTCTTTTACCCAGGAACAACTTGATTGTGGACTTGTGACTCTCAGACCAAAGATCATCCTTCAGAGCCGCAAGAAACTGCATCTCTCATACCCTGATCGATACCTTCGGCTCCTTGCCGACCACAGGAGAGCTTTAAAATTAACAAGCATTATATTAGCTGGCTTTACCTAATGAATAGCTATCAATTATCTACACACACAGAGGACATTTCCTTTTATTTGTATGCAAATGTCCATATGTGGTGGAATGAAACCGGAAGGGAACATCTGGGCATCAAAATCTTACATAAATTATGTACCTTTTTTTTTAAAAAATGCACTAACAAGCTCGTGTCAATCCCAATAAATAAATTTTAAAAAACCCAAAACAACATAACCAACCAAAAAAAGCTAAAGAGAAAGGTAAAAATGATGTTAAGAAAAAAATTAAACTATTTTCCTTATCTCTCATATGAGGCACCCCAGCCTCGCCCTTATCTCTGACAGGAAGACATCCAGGCTCTGTTACCCGAGATACAGAATAACTCATAATTAATAGGTTTAAAATAAAACAAGGCCCATCTGGCTGTCCCACCCATACAGAGATCCTGGGACAAATTCGGTTCACACTGGCCAGCACGCCTCTGCTGTCCAAACCTTTTGGGATCTGGTGTGACACACAGCTGGGCTGCAGAGACCTTACCCCAGAGCTGGACATCCAGCAGTTCCAGACTCCAGCAGGTTTCAGAGCTAGCTCTCCCAAGTGGAAGAACCACTGGAGCTGCCACCAGAGCAGCAGGGAAGCAAGATTCCCACCCCAGCACAGCTGCTCCATCACTCTCCTCCAGCCACAATCCTCACGCTGTTCCGGGAGGAGCATCAGCCTTCCTCTCTCCAAGCACTCAACAAACGAATACAACTGAGGCAGCCACTTCTTTGTGCTCTGGGAGATATTATTTTTTTTTAATGACAGGTTCTATTATCTCCTGTGTATATTAAAGCCGGCCTTTCAGCTCTTCCATTAATACCAGATCCCCAAGTCAGAGGTGAACTCTGAGCGACACTCACACGTTCAGATCAGGGCATCTCTCTGACAAGGCATCTGACATGGCCTCTTTTCATGTCTCAGGACTGCAGTGAGAGGGGAAAAAATTGCCCAGAACTCAGGGTTTCCAAACTGCTCTCCAGCAGCAGTTATTTATTACTGCTCTGCCCTACAGTGTCATTTCCCAAGCACCCAGGTGCTGCAGAAGAAAGAAAGAGGCCTTTCCCTGCTATCAAGAGTTGCAAAATATCTCAAGAAACAAACTGGTGAGGGATAGGCAGACGGGCACAAGATGAAAGCAAAGCAATCCTGAGGCTGAAAGCATGACTTTTATGTTTTGTAAAGTTTGTTATGTTTTGCAAAGTTGACCAGGTATTTGTTTTTTTGTTTTTGTTTTTTGTGTGGGTTTTTTTTTTTAAAAAAAAGGAGAAAATTGAGATCAGAAGAGAAGAATAAACTGCATAAACTTATCAAAGCAGCATAGATGAAAATTCACTACTGCCAAGAAAACATTGTTCTGCTTGCCTGTTGCACCCGAGCTAAGAAACCAAACTCCAACCAGGCACCTCCAAAGCCTTAAGGGAACAGAGCAGGTTTATCCCCCCATGCTCTTCTCTCTGGGAAGAAATCCTTCAGGAACCAGCTATCAGCTCTTCATGACTAGTTTTGTTATTCACAGGCCCCACAATGAAACAGAGGGTGGCTGAGGTTACCACGCTGTGGTAATAATCAAATTTAAGGGGATTATAATCATTATAAGCTAATCAGGGCAGAATTATATATTTTTAATTAGCAGCTGCTGTGCGGTTAAGGCAGCAGAATCTCCAGCTGTTTGCTCGTAAGTGCAACCAACAGTATCTTATTTGAAGTGCAAAATACATACTTTTACATGGAAAATATATTAAGAAAATAAAAAAATTGCCCTTAAAAATACTATACACTGTAAAGCCTCATTATAGATCATGCTTTTTGCTTTCAGCACTGGAAAGATATTTTTTGAAGCCCATAAATTCTTGTGTTTAAACTTATACTGAACATAGGCCAAATATAAAAATACACAATACATTGTGTATATTGTTACTTCAAACCACATAGTAGTTACCCGTAAATCCTACAGCATTTGGTATAAACACACAGTGTTTGTCTACTCATTGTAAGTCTAGAAAAGGACATATTTCTGGGGAGTCTTAAGAGGTATTCACTGCATGAGTAATAGAGCCTGAATAAAACTTGTCATTTGGATTTTCCTGCAACAACAGATTTTAAACCAAGGTTCCCAAGTAAAGAAACAGATCTCCTCAGTTTCTGTAACCACCCCTGTGCACACTGCTAAATTTTTAAATTATTTTTCAGCTGCATTTTAACTGAGAACTTTCTGTGTTATCGCAGAGACTCCAACAGGCACCAGTCCCCAGAGATCTTGCTTTGTTTAAAAATAAAGCAATCCCAACAGCCAGTTCAACTGAAATGGCTGAGAAAAAAAAAGAAAAAAAAAAAAAAGGGTTTGTTAAGACTGCTCAGGTATAAAGAGGCTGATCAGAGCCTGCAGATGCTTGGCAAAAACCCCAAACAGCAAAGCAGTTGGTCTTGTCTTCAAACGTGTTCTTCAGGCTTCTGGTGTTAGACCAGGCTCCTTCTCCACAATCCAGGAGATTTGTGACATTTTGGTCAAACACAAGGTAGCAGCAGAACCACATCTGAGCACAGCCAGGCCCCTCATTCCCACCATGTCCCACCACTGTTAACTGGTCCCTTCCAACAGTGAAAATACCAAATAGTACATGCTGGTTTGGACCTCCTGCAAACCCTTCCCACTCACCCTAAAGTCACATATCGAAAGTCAAATCGACTCAGAAAACTCACAAGGATCATTAACAATGACCAAGACACAGGTTCAGATACTGCTGAGTATCCACAGGGGTTTTTGCTCTCTGCCTCACCTGATTTTGACCAGAGCACGTCTGCTGAGCAGGCACGGGCTGTCTCCTGGACATGGTCCTGGGGACACAGCAATTTTCTCCCATTTCGAACAGATCCCCTACTCATGGGCTAATGAAAACTAGTCTTAGGGTATGCTGAAATACAGAATTAGGCTTCTCAGTAACTATTTGAGGATATGACTTAAGGTATATCCATAAAGTGCTGGAAAGGGCTAAGCAGCCACTTCAAATTCAGGGAGCACAGGGCTCGGCCCAGGGGAGCAAACCACCAGACTGGCCAGGTGATGAGCACCTCTGCAAGCCAAGGCAGCCCAGCTTTGGATGGTCTGTTTCTGGATCCAGCACTACCCCTCCCTGTGGTGGCCAGAGCCTGTCAGTGATGCTCTGCCTTCCACAGGCTGCCCAAGCCTTGCCCTGCCCAAATAACAGGGACACTCCCCAGCCTCCACAGGCAATGAGTGTTTGTATCTGTTCCAGCTCCTCTCTCATTGCAGAGCAGGTAGAGATTCTATTGCTGCAGAGCATAAACGTCTTCAGATTCAGCTACTTCTGATAAAACTGTTTCCTAGGTGCAATACAACCCAGACCAAATACCAGCTCTTAACAGAAACTGCTATTTCCAGGGAGTTTCCAAGCATTAGGCAGTCCTGAATAATGTCTTCTGCCATCTCTAGGGACTTTGACTAACGGTTGGCAAATGAAGACTCACAAAACCCAAAAACCATTACATGACTTAAATACCCTTCTGTTGACTCAGACTAACACAGCCAGCCCTGGTAATAAAAGGGCCTCCCTGAAATGCCAAGAGCTCTTGGGTAAATCATCTGGTCTTGCAGATGGGTGCTGCTGTCAAGTCTGTCCTCTCCCACACCATCCAAAACTCTGTTACTGACTGCATCAGACCAAGGTTACCAGTGATGGGAGCTGTACAAGACTTAAGCTCTCGTCTTCCCACTCCAAAACACAACACACCCTCAGAGCAAGTGCAAAATATGTTTGAGGGGAAAAGGGGCCTAAAAGACAGCTGTTACACTCAAAATATTAGCACCACAAACACAGCACTTTCAAGTCACAAGGACAGAGCCATCACTGAAAACATTGCCTCTGACAAGAGGTGCACAAGGAAATCAAAGACTTTCACTGAGCTGTGCCTAGGCAGGCAAATAATGGACTAAATTAATTGCCTGTAGCATGACACTGCTGCAAAATCCTGGAGGTTCTGACTGCTTTGCAGCATCGTTCTTTCAACTCTACCCCATGCTGAGACTTTAATCTGCAGGGCCGTAATGGTACTATCAGCAACATTAGAGGCAAGACTAAAAATAAACACAGGACAAGAAAAATGCAAAGCTCCTCCTCCCTGTAAGGTCTGGAGGGAATTTCCTGAGTCAGTCAGACTTGCTGGATCACTTGTTTACTTGTTACTAAGCATGAATTTTCACAGCAGCGTGTGTGGTTTTCACTGAAGTTTCCAAGTTAAAAATCAACAGGGCAATAATGTCGTAAGAAACGTCACTAACCCTCTCTCTCGAGACGGGATCCTTGCTGCTTCCCTGCCCGTGCCGCACACTGCATTTCCAAGCCAAACACTGCATTTCCAGGTCAAATATGAAAGTACTGGGGGTAAAGACAGTCCCTTGGGTCATGGCTGAAGGACACCAGCTCCCATAGTAACGTGCAATGAGTATAGCATCTTACTTGATCCATTAGATCTCTTTACCCTGGGATAAAGCAGCTGTCCTGCAACGTTCAGAGGAGCTGGAGGGTTTAAACCCTCTGCAAAGCACCTCTCCAAAGGTCCTCCCAAGTGCCAAGAGGCATCTGGGGAAGGAAAGGTCAGCTGTTCTCCCTGTAGCACCCATGGAATGGAGGATACAGCCATGGAGCTGCAGACACAACTGATTTCAGAGCTACAGAAGAAGCTGGCACAGAGATTTGTTTATGAAAAGCTAAAAATTAAGCTTGACTTTAAAATAGCACAGCCACCACTAACTGCTCAGAGGATCACATTCTTCTTCCATCTCTGCCTCCTCCCTCTCTTTGCCCAGAGCTTTCCCAAACCAGTCTGCAAGCATGGCAGGATTCCCCCACAAGGGAGGGCAGGCAGAAATCTGTGGCTGGGGAGCTGAAGGAATATGCTTATGAAGGGATGCTCAGCACTTCCTACAGCACTAGACATTTTTGGTACACCAGATACTAAGGTATTTCATGAAAATTTTAGAATGTGACTGCAGGTTCGGGGTGCTCCAAGAGAGAGGCACACCTTCCCACTTCAGAGTACACCACGCTCCATGCAGCTCTCCTTGTTCACCTCCTCTACCCCTGGAGCACACACCAGAGGAAAATATAAGATTTCAAGCCCTGCAAACCTCCAGCCTAAACCAACATCCTGTAAAACTACAAGTTAAAGGCAGGAACACTTCACGTCCAAACCACAAAGGCTGTAATGAGTGTGGGTTTAATTGGCTGGTACAAGAGCTGCACAGCCAGAATCAGCAGCTGGCAATGAAATCAGCCCTTCTGCACGGCAGATTGCTAAACTTTTGCCCTTGTCTGCAACGTAGTGTGTCATAGAAGCAATTCAGTATCCATAAAAAGAACTACAAAAGTATCTAAGAAGAATAAAGCGTTAGCCCAAAACTGGCAGTAGACCAAGTTTTTTCCCTAAAGGTTCTAACTGCAGACCCTATAGGAATGAATTTCTACTATATGCATACATAAATATATATATATATCACATCCTCCATAAGAAACCTGTATATTTTAGGTATCACTTAAAATCTGGCCCTTTAGAGATACTGATTTTAAGAGGCTCAGTACATATTTAAAAACCTCATTATCTAGAATTAGAAATTAGGTTCTTTGAAAAAATCAGTCCCAAATGACAGAAGCCTCTATAAAGTGTTGATGGCACATTTCCTTGCTTCATTTATTTAACATATCATCCAGTTATTCACACATGTGTCCAACTTCTCCCTTAGAGGTTTGCAAAGCACACAGCAAGTAGGTTTGCACCTAACTTCAGAATAGCCACATTAGTAAGGAACAGGATTTTACAGCAAAGCTTTCCTTTCATCTGGGGCAAAAAGCTTTGAATCTCATAAAGCCAATGTAGTAAACTTTCAAGCCAAGGTATTTCATAGAGGTAGCTGGGGCTCATTGCTATCCCTTGGTGGAGTTAATGGAAGTTTTATAGTTTACACTTTACTTAAAACTACCTTGTTCCCAAACAAAGAAATGCACGAGGCAGAGTAAAAATATATTAAAAACAACACAACTCAAAATCCACACCAACAAGAACTTGAAAGTGATGTGTTTCTACATCTTTTAATTCAAAAATCCAGGCTAACCTAAATAAAAGTAGTACACATGAGAAAAGCAAGACAGTCCCATCCTCCAGGAATTGCTGTTATCAGCCTCTTCCCACTGTGAGATCCCAGGCACTTGCATCCGATGGCTTCTGTCCTGGCTAAGGCAAGGCTGGCATTGCCTTCAGGAGTGCAGCACTCAAGATGAAATGCGGAGCAGAATTTAAGCTCCTTGCTTAGTTTAGTTGTAGAATACAGGCACACAGTCCATGCCTTTCTGCTTTTACCTGCACAACTTTATTTTACATTGGGCTTTGTCCCCAGGGCTCCATGTTAAAGAAGTTGCTCATACAATGAACCAAGAGTCAGAAGCTTTGGACATGTCAGGACAAATCCCACCAAATGTAAATTGGTGTAATATACAGATTTATGCTCGCTTACATGGCACTAGAAAGGGAAAGGCAGTAACTCAAACTGCTGCACGGGCTCCCAACAACAGTGATGATAAGCACTGCTTTTTTAAGGCTGAAAGTTGGTTCTGGGGAAGGAAGATAAATCAAAACGTCATCTTTGAAAGGGGAGCAGTGCAGGAACAAAGCCCCAGTGGTTCCACAAACACCCATCTCTTCCCAGGAAAATACCCTTTGGTGTTATTCAGTGCTTAAGTTTTGCAACAGTTTTCATTCTAGTTAAAATTGCATGAGGGTTCATTAATTTTAATGCTGTGTGATTTGCCGTGCCCATACCTAGGAACCCTGCAAGCATACACATGTTGGTGGAGGGACGACTCCCTGCTCACACAGCCCTGCACCCTTCTCCTGCCCCAAAAACAGGCCACAGCAGGACACTGCCTTCGCTGCCATTAGACCTGACCTTGCCAACATCCAGCAGCTGCCCCAGGACCCACGTCCCCAGCCAAGCACCCCGGCATCACTCATCCTGCAAAAGCCACCAGAGCAAGGACAGGGAACAAAGCAGGATAGGGTCCCTTCTGAACACTGAGACTGAGACAGAGCCTGTGTCCACCCCTCTCAGCTTGTGCAAGTTCACACAGAATGTGGGTCTGTATTCTCTAAAAAATCACACTCCCTCCCAAAAAAAACACAAACCCTCACCACCTTGCTGGTATGTCAATTATGACAAAAGCTGCCTATCAGGGAACTGTACCCATGAGCTCAACGTGCATTTTAAAGGCATTTACTCCTGTGTTTCAGTGCATTCTCTTGATGTGAGATATTAAATCAAACACACTGAGCTCATTTTTTTCCATACAAGTAACAAGGGGGTTTATTAGCACACTTCCAGTGGAATATTAACTCCAGTGTTTTGCTCGGAAGAGGCTGCCTTTAATCTGGATTGTGATTGGAGAGCAGGAAAGAAAAAAGGTCAGAGTAAACATGGCACCACTATTAAAGAAACAGGTTAATAATCAACCACAGGTATGTAACTGTGGGGACACAACAGCAACCCAGTGCTGCTTGTGACAACGCTGGCTGCTGGACAAGCAGAGAGAGTGATCCAGACCCCTTGCAAGAGGAAAGGGACTAAAGCTCTTGCTTTCTTACATAACTAAAAAAGCTGGTTCTGAAATAGGTATCTGTATCTGCAGGGTATTTTGGGGTGCACTGATTTCACTGGCCAGGGACAAAACAGCCAGCAAGGCAGGTTTAATATCCATTAAAAAAATATTTTATGCCTGATATCAGGGAGCTCTGCACAATTCAGAAACAGATCAGACATTTCTTCACATAACAAGAAGAGCCGAAGGCGGCATCTGATATTCCACAAAAGGCAACAAACACTACAAACAAGGTGCATAAAGCCTCCAGCTTCCAGGCATAAACTGCCCTCTGCCTACAAGAGATCAGGACACTCTCCCAGGAACGAGTTATTCTTCCCAGCGGGTGCCTGTTTCTAATGCTATTTTCTAAAACAGATTATATCAACCAGTATTTGCATCAGGAAAGCAACTGAGAGGACGGCTCACCTGAATCTGCTCTGACACATCCTACACAGAAGAAAACAGCATCCAGCACAACGGTAAATTTCCCAAACCACTCATGAAAAGGAAAACAAAAACAGAACACAGAAAATTTGTAACTGTTATTTTATTTAAATACCACTTCCGAGGGAAAAGGCAACACTGTACCAAAACATTAAACATCAACAAATAAATAGCTACAAAAGAAGGTCAAAATATCACAGCAGTCCAAACCTGCCAAAAATGAAGGGAGCATAGGAGATAAAACACAAAAAGTATTAAGAGAAAAGTGAATAAAAATAGAAATGCCAGGATATGACATGCCTTCAAGTTATAGAAAAAGCATCTGGATTGTCCTCAAATCCCCTCCTGACTGCTGTCTAACTCGGTAATCATCCCTCTTGAGCAACAGGGCTGTCTCAAGCCGAGCAATGGGGCAATGCCGGTGCCTTTTCATCTGATGCCATTCAGGACAAAGCACCTTCCAGTCAGACAGGGAACAGTTTGTGCCCCGGATTTCACAGACCTGGGTGCAGCCCACAGCCTGCCTTTTGGCCGGGGTTAGAGGACACTGGTGGGCACACACTCAACCTGCTCAGGGCCTCCGGGACGGACCTACCTCCATCCACGGGACCTGCAGCAGGGACACAAAAAAGCAGCTCTGTAAATTCATACACTGGTGCAACTCATTGCAAGTAAAAGGAGAAGCACAGAAAGCCTCATCTCGGCCTGCCAAGGTTTCAGAAATATAATTTCCACCTTCTTTTCAGAGTCTGCCATTTATTGAGCACTGCTAAGGAGACTGACTTCTCTCCTGCACCCTCTCCTTTCACAAGCCCAAACGCAAGGCTTGGCAATACATCCTCATGGGATACACACCACAGAGCGTGTTGCTCTGTGCAGGGCTACCTGAGCGCAATGACAACTTGAAATCTCTCTTTTTTTAAAATAAAAAGAGACAAAAACCCTTTTCAACTGAGCAATTTTTAGTTTTACAGCAGTTACAGCCAACTGCGTGCTCTGTATCTGGTACCTGCCATGCATGTCCTTTGCTACAGTGACAGCTACAGAAAAGTAGTTGAAAACGTTTAGGTAAAAGATGTTTTGTCATTTTGTGAAGCATTAACACCGCTCAACGCTTTTAAAGGACATTACAACTTGGCTGTGCACACAGACTTTGCAGCTTAAATTATGGATTTTGTAATGCTCCGAACATCACTTCTAAAAAGCAAACATATTGGAGTGTCCCTCCTCTGCTCTCTCCATGATCCCCATAGTCAGAACCAGACAGATATTTGACTTTTCATGGCTAAGCTAAGCTAAGGGAGGGGGAGGGTGGGGAATCCAATTCAACAGAAAGGAAAACATACACCCAAACAGTTGCATGAGAAAATTACATGAACTCCAAAGACACCGAGCGTGAGCCTTAGGACAGAGAAACAGTCAGGAAAGTGCACAAATGCCTTCCACGTGTTCTGGGTGGAAAGAAACTGAATTTTTTAAAGACTAACATGGAAACTGCTTTAAGCAATTTGTCATTTTCAATAGAGGTTCTGCAGTAAAAGAGAGATTTCGACAAGTTAAACAACTTCCTACCGGAGCGGCTGCATACAATGTTTAAACTACCTCTTGGAGACTCCTTAGAAAAGGAATATTTCTAATTTTGCCATTCAAGAAGACTTTGAAATGTCACTGCCATTTGATTTGACCAGTGAAGAGGAAATGCAGGGTTAGGAGAAGGGGAAAATAATGCAAATACCATTCTGCAATTTTTTTAAACTCAGTTTCAGGCATCTTGGTGAACCATCGCTAAGTGTGAATATTGCTTTTTTATCTCCAAGACGGGGAAGCTTCAGACATATTTTATGTGAAAAGTACAGCTTAAAGATCATCTGGATATTACAAGGCATCGATGTGCAATATCACCTCATAGAGAGCTGAGTCTGAGAGCATCTTTTTGCTAAACTTGAACTAGAAAGAATGTTTTTATGGCAAAAAGGCCTCTCCACATGACCCACTGCAATGCATAATAATGCTGAGGTCTCTTGTACATCAGGGACTTTGAGGAAAAATAAATAGGCATTAAATATTCCCCACTGTTCCTGCCACTGGTTCAGACAGCTATCAGCATTCAGCAGTGCTGCTGCTGCGTCCCAACACATGAAAGGTCTGTCCTTTAGAGGCCTTGATGAAGTTTTATCAGTTGGTGATGCTCAGCCTGAGCTCAGCGAGGAGCAGGCTCTGCCTGACAATCTCCACAGGCTGCTGGAAAGATGCTTAAGGTTCACAAAAATGGAGTAACAAGAATAGAACAGCAGCAAAAGTCATGTGGGTGACCTATCATTTGTAAAATCTACCTCCATCTGCAACCAATACAGGAAAAGAGGAACACCAGCTTTAATTAAAGTCTGTAAGATTGCTCAAAAAGTCCCTAACTTTTTAAAGAAAAGTTTTGAACTTTCCCATCGAGCACACACCCCAGGCCTGGAGGGCAGGAGGTGCTGCAGGCAGCAGAAACACTCTTTTGTCAGAAATCCAGCATGTCCTGAGTCAAGCAGCTGATGGAATCTTCCCTGCCAACTCAACTGCACTGTGGAAAAATGCTTGTACTCCCTGCCAGGGGCAAGATCCCATCCTGGATCTGCTACAGCAGACGCTGAACTGAATGAGAGAAGAATACTGGAAATAAAAGCTGAATGTGAGCAGCCAGTTTGGGAGCCAGGGTCTCCTTGTTTTCCCCAGCATCCTCAGGGGGAGAGCAGGCAGCACCAACACAGCAAGATGAAATGACAGCTCAGCCACTTGGTCTCAGGACTCAAACCAGCACAGAGCACAGCAGTCCCTGGCAGGACACAGATGACCAGGCTGAGTTACGCATCAGCTGCACTAAATCAATTTCAAATAGGTTTTGGTTAATCCGCTGCAGCCTTTTAATGTTGGGATTGTGACAACTTGCCCGGCTTTTTAGGCAAACAGCAATTTCCACACTGGTTTAGGCAAGCCTCAGTGCTGATTACAGCACCTTTTACAGACAGATACAAAAAGCCCTCTGCAATGTGTTACGTTAGCACATGCTTAAATTTAAGCACTCTCATTTTTACTGGGGCTTTTCTCATGTGTAACAACTTCAGCAGATCCAAATTTACCAGTCTGCAATGTGCCCAAGACATCCTATCCTAGCTCAGAACTGTGCAAAAAAAGCCCTTTGTATTTTGGTCCTGGAAAAAGTGATACGTGTGTATTTCTAGCATCAACTAATAGAACTGGAAAATTGGCAACAGAAAACAAAAATAAATGGAAAAGCCACCTTGGATAGTCCTGAGTCATCTCTTTTGCAGATAAAAATTTCAGCCTTTGACATGTTTTACAAGCACAAAGTAAAAAAACCTATAGGGTATTTTATGGAAGTACAGTCATGGCAAAGCTCCACCTGAGCAGGACAGCCCGGCACTGCAGAAAAGAGCTGCTCCAGTTGAAGTAATAATTTATCCTTTTTCTCTGTTTTAATGCAGATCTGGGAAGCAGCAGAGCCTAACAGCACAGCAACAAGGAGTCAAGATTTGTGGGTCCACAACCTAATCACAAACATCCCAACTGAGCCACACAGCTCCTGTGCTTGGCTTTCCCCCTCCACACATCACTTGGGGTCTCTGTAACTCACCCTTCCCCTGTGAGCATCCAGGCAGGGACAACTCTCTTGCACCTGTGCACTGCCTTGCACAAGAGGGCCCTGAACTTTATCACACTTGAAAGATTGCCATCACGCATCCGAGTATTCACCACTTTTCCCATCCTCATTAAGGAATGACCTTGTGTTAAAGTGTAACTGCCACCTGCCTCTGGAATGAGGGAGCTAAATGACACTTTATTGCCTTTGAAATGCCAGAGATCTCTGTGCATGGTGAAACTGGGCACCTTTCCCAGACAAAGTTTAAGGTGAGCTCTAGTTTTCTCTCCTGCACTCGTGAAGTGACTCAGAGGGGCCAGACAAAGGTCTAGAGAGCAGCTGCCCCCAGCGTTTGCCAGGAAAAGGGAACCTGGATCTTATTCAGCAGCTGCATCGCGTAACTCAAAAGCAAGCGAGGTCTCATGGGCGAGCTGTCTCCCACAACCAACATGTTCCTGCAGATGATTTACTGGACAAGTATCACCGAAACAGTTTCACCACAGAAACACCACACTAGTGAGTTTAAGTGTTCTTACAGGATCAGAGGCTGCCCATGCATCTAGTGGTGAGGTAATGGGCATGGGAACTGTACTCAGCCATAATGGTGGTGGTTGCATGCTCTTCCTTTTCAGCTTTCAAATAGCTGTTCCAACAAAAAACATTACTACTCGTGGTGAAATCTATGGCTCTGGCTTTTTAACAACCTGAGCTGCCAAGGTCATGGGATTAGCTTTCATTAAATAGGGAAAAATAAAGAGACAAGGAGATTCTGGAACTTTTCACTCAAGCAGCATTCGACAATATGGATGTTAAGAGTGAAAAAGTTAAATACATATATATTTGTATATACACACCACTCACATATTCTAAGAGTCTCAGCCCAAGAATTCAAACTATTTTGATAGGTGACACAATGTTTTCACAAGTTCCTCCTCTTAAACCGGGTGCAGATGTGTGTAGATATAAAACTTTCCCCTATATGTAACCTCACTGAGCAGCCAACCCTTGGACCAGCACAGCCCTGATATCCCCAACGCCCATCTGGATTTTGCCCGGAGCAGTTCCCTGGCTCTCACAGAAAGCCAGAGACACACATTACTGGGGGTGTAACTGCCTTGCTCCACCTGTGGGGCAAACAAAGCTTCCTGCGACATGAGGGATTTATATAGACTGTGGTTTAGTTGAGACAAAAATACCTCCATGTGAAATTAAGTGAACAATCTCAGCATGTCTGTACCTTGTCATTACAAAAAAAAAAAAAAAAAAACACCAAAAACCAAAAGGAAAGCAAGGACATGGGATAATACAGCTATGGCACACGTATAAAAGCATTTGTCAGCTCAGATCTCTGTTTGGAAACAGGCTGATTAATAACAGCAGACAGTAGGTGACAGGGAGGACTCCACAGTGCACACAGACTACACAAAAGTTAACAAAACATTGGATAACATTGCTAAGCAAGTTTGGTATTTGCACATAAAACTAACACACAACGTTTGCTGGGGTACCAGCAGAAGACAATCTAACAACAACAAAGCAAGCCATTCCCTCCCAATAAGCAAACAACTTACTGATTTTCTTCAGAAAGAACTGATTCCGTGCTGTCCCTGCTGTGCAGGCAGCACAGCCTCCAGACATGCTCATGCAGCCAGGCTTGCTGCTGCTCCTCTCAACCACAACCAGAGCACATTAAGAAGATACTCTATATTAGTCACTTCATTGTTTAAGGAAAAATGCATACCAGGGAAAAGAGAAGGACATGATTCTTTGTTTTGCATCAAACTAATTTTTCTTTCACCCTCAGGACAGGGGAGAGAACAAAGCTTGGGCTGGACCGGTGGCTGCCAAAGCCCCATCAGGCATTCTGTCCCTCAGTGCCTTCCCCAGGCACCAGCATTGCAAAGGGGAGACAGCTTGGAGACAACAGTGTCCCCAAATTCAGCCACATCGCAGACTTTTCCTCCCTGCGGATGAGCTCCCCTGGGGCTGTGCTACACGGCCCCCATGTGTCCCTGCACTGTGCAGGGGAGCTGTGTGGCTGTCCTGGGGGAGCAGGAGTCAGTTTAGGCACCACATCCTAACAGGATATTCAACAGCAAAGCTGCATCAGAGAGTCACAGAATCCTTCGGGTTCTAAGGAACCATCAAGATCAGCCAATTCCAACACCGTGGGCAGAGACACCTTCCACTAGACCAGATGGCTCAGGGCTTTGTCCGACCTGGCCCTGGACCCTTCCAGGCATGGAACCGCTACAGCTTTCCCAGGGAACTTGTGTCAGTGCTTCATCACCTCACAGTGAACAATTTCTGTCTTATATCTAATCTAACCCTGCCCTCTTTCAGATTAAAGCCATTCCCCCTTGTTTTATCACTACATGCCCTTGTGAAAAGTCCCTCTCCAGCTCTTTAGTAGACCCAGAACAAGAAGATGGTGGGCTGGACTGCTCTGGAACTGGGGTCTGCCATCAGCTGGAAAGACAGCCAAGCTCCTGACTGATCCTGTAGAAAGGACTCAGCTGCCTCTGCTTTTAGAGATGGCCTCAGTAACAAACGCAGTAGTGATCAGGAAAACCTTTCCTCAGCTCAATGCTTTTTGAATCATTTATGTATCTCCTGCCACCCATCTCTCTCCACCTCTACTCCAGCCATCCCTGGCTTCCCGCAAGGCTCCAGTGAATTGCTCCTCTGCAAGTCCAAGCCCCAGAAGCACCTACCAGTATTCCTGCCATTTAAATTGCTAATTCTGAGTTCTAGCTGCATCTTTGGGAAAGCAGGAGGATGGCCATGTTCCTTGTTATTTTTAAGAAAAGTCTTTTCACAGTTATTGTGTAGCCCAGATCCTCACCTGTCCAGTTCAGCCTGTTTGGGAGGTAACTCTCCTCTCTCTTATGCATCCAAAAAACCCCGAGACATCTGTGTCTGTCATCAGTTTGGACTAACACCCACTTAGTGCAGGATCTGCATCACTGGAATAAGACAGGTTGAACATCAAAGTTGGGGTTTTTTGAAAGTACACAGTATCTGCACAGCTTTGTTTGTGTTGAGGGAGTGGCTGGATTTTAGGCAGCTTCTTTCTCAAAGGCTTTTTTTTAATAACTAAATGAAAAACCCAGAGCTGAGGTTTTCCCCTTAAAAAACAAGCCACTGAGATTAAGGATATGAAGAACATTCAGTTTCTTCCCAACCTAATTGTACTGAGGCACTGACTTCAGGGTTCCAAAATTACAGATGTATAATCCAAGACAATGAACTCTTTACTGAAGGATTAGCAAACCATGCAAAACTGATTCCTCATTCAAATGCCTTGCAATTGTAAGGGCATCTGTTCCACTTTGCAAGTCATCCCAAAGGCTTTGTTTGTTTTTATTTCCTGTTCCATTACGAAGACAGGGCACTTTGCATTATTTTCACACTGTGTAATAAGCACTATTGTTTAGTCTGATATGGAACAGTCAATGAAATTCAAAAAATATTTTTAAAACCCTTATTTTTCTTTTAAGAAGCCCTGTCAACTGTAAAAACTGGAACTGTTCTAGCCAAAAGCCCAGAATGTAACCCAAAGCATCGGGACCTGAAGAAAAAACCTATTTTGTTTCTCCAAGGTCTGCTAGGGGCGGCAAAAAAAAAAAAAAAAAAAAAAAAAAAAAAAACGAAAAAATT